>JASAND010007197.1:0-168967 GCA_030248195.1 Trissonchulus latispiculum | reverse complement strand
ACACTATTAATTAAGAATATGTGGGTAATTGCCAAAAAACCCCACTACTGGGGTGCTTCGACCCCCCATATCTCGCACTGCTCATTTGCAATGATATTTTCAGGATTCAGTAGTTCGCAGTGTTTTTGAATGAGAAATTATGTTTAAACATATACTACTTTTCTTCTTAATGATATTAATTTAATAGAGGTTTAATTGATTTTTAATACTTTAATTAATTTAACCACATATGACATTGAGATTTCAAAAGAATGCGTGTCAAAATATCGAAAACTGGTCTGCCAAATCTTTTCGAACATTTCCATTTCCATTTCCATTCTGTAACTGCAAAGAATTCTATCAGCTTCTGGGCGACTCAGTCCCCAAACACCCCGTCGTGAGCATTGGACGCACGTATAGATAGATATCTTGGAATTGTGCCTTTACTGTTAACCAACATCAACCTGAATACTCTTTCATATTTTCGAAGACAAGAAATTTTCAAATTTTTCATAGATGAAACCGTGTTTTACACAAAAACACGCTAAAACAATAATTTTACATGGACGCCGGGACGAAAAGTTGACAGGAATTTCAAAATCAAAAACCCTGTTTCTGCAATATAATTCCTTAATTAAAGCAATTACGGGCTTCCATGAGTTGTCTAAGTTTGTATTCAAGTTTCAGCCGATGTGAGATAACATTGTTTGTTTTTCTTGTTTGTTTGATTTTCAGTGAACAAGTGCGAGGGGATGGGATAGAAAGAAAAATACTCGAGTGGGATGGGATGGGATAACCCTAAGTAAAAACCCGATTCGTCAACTCTGCTCTGTACCAACATAAAGTCATGAGAAATCTTGATGCTTAAGAAAACTTAATAACTTCGTGGATGGGCCATGGTCATGATGCCAGCCTTGTGATGACTTTTTCTGGATTTTACAATCCGAAATCTGGTGCATCCAACTGGTTTGGTAGTTCGGAGGCCAGCCATCTTACGTAGTACTGGTAACTCTTCTTCTATTACTACACGATAGCTTCTATGGGGCCAAAGCCGAAGCACGTTCCACTTTGTTTCAGGGTAGCCCCTAACAAAGAGAGAAACGTGCTCAAGGGCACGGTTAGGCCTTATGCCCTTTTGGGCCGACCTTCCGGTGACCTGCACCCCTCCGGATCCCCGTGCTACCCCTGAGTCCAAGGTCCAGCAAACTTTTACCAGTGTGGCCCACGGGAGATGGTTATTTACAACATAAGAGAATGTATTCAAGTTAATTTCATAGGTTCAACCCAACCGAAACTTATTTTGTGAAAAAACAAATTGGACGTGCATATTTTCAATATATAAGGAAATAGAACAACGCTGCACCCATGAGGGCTCTCAAGGGTCTAGATCCACTTTATGCGTGACAAGAGGAAACATTTTTGCTGTTTTAATGGCCAAAAACAGCTACTTTTCCAATCTGTCCCACCATCGGCGTAATTATTTACTTTTTAAAGCAATAGCTATCAAATGTAGGATTCTTAGGGAATAATGCAAAACATTTTCAACTTCAGAGGACTCAGCACCAGACCCTTCTTGCACTTGACTTGGATCCTCATCTTTTCAAAATCTTGTTTGCGGGCCTGAGATTTTTGATTAATTTTTTGATTAATTTTAATCAACTAATTTTTTGATGTTTGTTTGTCTTTGATGAGCAGCTTGCATATCCAGTAGTGGTTATTGAGGTTCCATGCCGATTAGGAATGAAACCTAAATGACTATTTTGAAACCAAATTTTCATTTTAATTTCGTCCTTAATGAATTCAAATCCGAAACTGAAGTTTGCAATACTGTAGTGTTCTAAGTAATATAAATATACGCAATGAGTCCAGCCACATGCGTGACAGAAAGTGTTTCTTACATATTGAGATGATTTCTATAGAGCGTGCAATTCCTAGTTTCAGGAATTCACAAAATGATGCGGAGTGAAAGCATACGTTCCATGCTATTCCTATTATACCAAAATAAATCAGGTTAGTGGCTGTTGCTACTGCGTGAACTTTGAGGCTACAACCAGGAGACTTTCTGAAAAAGTATTACAAATCAACGATAAACAATGTTTACGTGCAAACTACAAAAGCAAGCAATTGCTGTAAGTAAAATGTAATTTGGTGTGTGAGCTCATCGGTTTAATTCCCTAGCTCTACCCATATTTTACATTTAAATAGTAAAACAATTAATCCATTCTCATTCTATAATGCAAACAGAAAAACCTAAAACCCTACAGGGCAAACCTGAAATTGTACGATCTAATTTGAGTTCATGACGACAATCGTCTAGCTGTGCCCATTAAACCTAGCTGACAGTGCTACAGTGTGTAAAGCTACGACTTTCTGAAAATAATATAGAAAGCACTGATCACAATACACAATGTGTATTAAAGACAATATACTAAAATTATTCTAGGTAATACCAAAAAAACGGTTAAACTTAAACAGTTTAGTTTGAAATCAGTCTTTAATTCAGAGCTTGAGCCAAACCTAAAGTTTTTCCATCTTATGGGAGTCCTTAACGATACCAATCTTACAGTAGCCATTAAACCAAGCTGACCAAGACAAGCAAGTAATGACGCTGGTGAAATCCAGCCGATATATCTGAAGATGGGTCTGATGCTTGGAACAACCATTGAAGCAAAAGACATTCCTTTATGTAGTGACAAAATCTATAACGCAAACTATAGCGGTCAAAATGGACATTTTACTGTAAAATGACTAGCCGAAATAATGAGGGTAGGCACGATGGTCCAAATAGGAATCGCTATTTCTAACGTGTAATTATGCTGAGACAGTGAGCGAATCCTCCTTGCACCTATATCGATGTGGGAAATAACTTTGTGCAGCATACGCTCAG
The DNA here is from genome assembly GCA_030248195.1 of Trissonchulus latispiculum. Lineage (NCBI taxonomy): Eukaryota > Metazoa > Nematoda > Enoplea > Enoplida > Ironidae > Trissonchulus > Trissonchulus latispiculum. The sequence goes on along the minus strand of JASAND010007197.1, from coordinate 166,101 downwards.
GCAAGAACATGCAGAGCTTAGAATTGGCTCTTATAGCATACAGTATGCCTACTAGTGTCATACTCATATCATTATGCATCTTGATTTCGCAACACTAAATGGCCTTAGTGTGGTTCAAAAATATCAATATCTTTTGAACAGCTATCTTCATTATCAGATGGCATCTGCTGCTTGAGCCAAAATTAGTCACAAAATGACAATTTCACATCGTCTCAGTTGGCTACACTTCAGGATGCATTTTGAGGCTAAATTACCCTTGCCTCTTGAGTCAAAATAAAGCATTACATACTAATGTCAATTATCGCTACATTTTATGAATGTACAAGAACTAACCGCATAAGTTAAAGTTAGATGGCTCAAAATCCAAAATGTGGGTTCCTTCAAGTGGTTGAATTTTCCAGACAAAATAATAATAGTCAGTCCTCCATTAATGCTCAGAGGAATTATGAAAAGCCAAGAAAACAGAAAATATCCAGTCCAACTTAATCTGCCATCAACTCTATCGACTACATTATCAGTTGAATTTATCGTTCTGATTTCATTTTCAGTAAAATTCATTGTACCTTAATAAAACGTTAATATTGCTTAGTTGCACATTAGACCGAGACATAACTTAGGAATTACCAAATTAAATATAGCTAAAGTGAAGGATATTGTGTATACTGGATCCAATATACAGGCTACTTCATAGTCACAAGTTCACAAGTAAAAGACAACTTTGCTTACGGCAATACTTTAAACAATAAAACAAATTATTGCTTAAGCAGTTTCTACAATGCTGAACAAAATTAAAATTTCTTGGCTGCGAAACATTTAAGCTGACCAGATAAACCGTCATTTTTACTGATCTAAGTATGGGCTAATTCTAGTGGCATTTGTTTACCCATTCCAAAGGTATCCATGCCATTATTTTGTTCTAGGTTCAGTATTGTTTACTCGTATTGTTTTGTTGGAGTGCCTGAGATTTAAAACCCTCTACGCTTGATTTCATTAATCAGTCAGATCATCGAAAGCGCTTCGTTATTCGTCCTATATCTGTAACGTGTAATAGGTGAGTTTTGTTGATTCTCCACTATATTGACACCTTGAAGTTTATAAACTTTGAGTAATACGGTAAAAGCAGCCCGAAGGTTGACTAAAACCGGCTCAGCAATGTTGAAGTATATAGTGATGAACAAGAGAGGATCCTCCCTCTTAATCTGGATCCCGACTCACCTAAATAAACGTTGAACCCATCCTGTTTTTCCCTGAGGCAAAACCAGGAAACTTCTGCACTGACAGTACGGTCTCCACGCAGGGTCCCACCTATCGCCGACACTAGCCTACATTACATGTCTCTAGTGCTTACGTATGAAACCCGGGCTCACGTAAAAAAATTAGCTGATTTTCAGCAATTTTAAGCTTTTGTGTAAAATCGCAAGAATATTATTTTTAAGAGATTCGTTCATTTTACCACGCTAGCTTATGGTTTGTAGGGTTTTCAACGAATTGTAGGAGTTTTAGTTTTTTAGAGTTCTAACTTTTGATTTCGTACTGCTTCTCCCTCACTCATTTTACGTATTCAAATACCCTTTAATACTGTGAAAACAAACAGATGGTTTTGCCTAATTGCCTCAGTTCGAGTAGAAAAACAAGGGAACACCAAGCGTACACAACCACAAAACAGGTAATTTTTGCCTGGAATTGAATGTCGCCTGCTAAGAAAATTTAAAATTGAATAATGTTACATACCTATATAAACTCAAAATTAACAAAATAACTCAGATCACCCTATCCCGTCTTCAATTATTTGCTGGACATTGCTTCAAGTGGAAAACGCCTAGTGTCTGTTTAGTGGTATTTTCGTTCATTGTCGATATTAGTTTTGAAACGATACAACTCACGAGTAGTCATCGTCCTTCGAGCTCACCCCGATTACGCAGTAGGCGTTAGCTATGACTTTTACTTTTCTTTCACTTTGCCTCATCTTAATGCCTCAACTTCACTTTACATGTTACGATTTTCAGGTGCTGATATGATCTTTATGTTGTTGAGAAAAGGATTTCAACTATACATCTGCATGGATAAATCTTATTTTGTCAACCCGTAAAACCATCTTTCCAAACAAGAAAACGTTTCTACAGTTACGCTCATATTTAACTCTAAAGAAAAGAAGATTTGAAAGAAAGAATCTTTTGAAAGAAAAAGGATTCTATGAAAATAATGAAGGAGGAAAGAAAGTTAAGGTAAAGGTCAAGTGTAATTTGATCCCTCCCAGTTAACGCTGTGTACGTCTGTTGCACACAATGTCAATGCTTAAATGTGTCACTTGTCATTCAAACTTTTGACCTTTGCCTAAACCTTGGCTTATTGCAAGAAGAAAGGAAGAAAATTTATTCTGAAAGAAAGAAAGAAAATTCATTTCCAAATATTCTTTCTTTTAAGTTAAATAAGAGCGTAGCTGTACAATTTAATTGGCTCTCGGCTACTCACCTTTCTAACGTTTTGGTGGCTCCTGCCTCCACCACTCCAATCCGAACAGAATCTAGTTGGACAACCGGTTTCGAGTACCTTTCTTCCAATTGTGAAGTAATTATGCACACTCGGTATTAACTTACATAACCATTTACCCAGTCGAATTCGATTGTATAATGTAATATGTGTAATAGACTCTGTCAGATCTTTGTTGGATTTCTCTATTTCTCTGTATTGGAGGGGGTCGTGATCTCCAATAAATAATAGCGGTGTTCGGGGTCGTATGTAGTCGGTTAGGGCTAGAATAGACTAGGCTAGACTAGAGATCTGATCAGGATCCAAGACACAGGTCAAGGTCGGCACGCAAAGATGGATCTTCGCTTAGATTGATGCACCGGCTGTAGTGGTGTTCTGACAACCAGGGCTCAATAGCTGACCTAAATGGGGTCACACGGGGTGAGTTCGTTTTAGGCAGGGGAATCGGGATTTATAGTCTCAATGGGCGACTGTCGTTTCAACTCTAACCTCAATGCGGATAGAGTTGGGGATCTCTGAAACGTACGCGAAAGCCGAAGCAGCTAAAAGGATAAGTGTTTATTATTACAAATTGGACACACACAAAGTTACTAAATTCCAGCAGACAATAATTCACTACAGTTATAGTTTTACAATCAACAGTATTACAAGATACTGTCTGCCAGAATTGCCTTTTTGGTTTGGTTTGACTGGTACTTTCTCGGTGAGGGCTGGTTATCCGGTTTCGGGGTCGTTACAGTACTCTCGCTTCAGGTATAATACACTGTAGTGCTGATATGGGCTTCCTAACTATTAAGAGGTATCCTATGTGCTTTAGCTCAACTCAACTCTTAGGCTCTGTGCTAGCCTCTACTCTGACTCTGTCCCTTACAATAACTCTTGGGACCACACACACAAGTTACACTAATTAACACCTGTTTATAATCCGAATCGAGTGGGAGCGAGGTTGGCTTTGCTCTGGCGTCTCCGTATAATTGACTGCCCAGAATAACTGAATTTCGAGAAGAGTTCCGTCTCTAGAATGGATAATGACAATTACAGGCGGGAAGAGTGTCGGTTATTGTCGGAAAGGTCGGATAGGCTTGCTCAAATGGTTATCTCAATATTATATCACGATACAATAGATAGGACGGTAATTGTTCTACAAAGAAGCTTCGGTGGTGAGGATCAGGACGTACGCGGTACCACTTTCACTGAACATATCGTTTTTGGATAGAGAACAAGAAAACAGGTTTTTATGTATTGAACGTTCAGGTTTTCCCAACAAGTGACTCAGGCTCGACCAACGGACACTGCTGCAGGGTGCGCTGATTATCTGCACCCAATTCTCGAACACTGGCAGTACCTTAGACTGATAGTTCCGAACTGAACAGATTCACTGGAGGGCAACAAGACTGGACTGAACTGTGACTGGATCTACTTCCGGATCCGCTGCACAACTGATACTACTACTACTGACTGGACTGACGGGACACCGCTCCACGTGAATTCCACACTGATCTGACTCAAACAGGATCAGTACCAAACAGAATCGATCTTCGCAGCAACAGAGGACTCAGTTAGCGATGAGCAAGCGTCGATCACCTGAATCAAATGGGTTAAAACCCATTAGAAACAGAGGTGGTGGGGATTAAAACCCCAACAACTATTGTCCGGACCGATTGGCTTTCACGTGCGGGTTTGAGACCCGAATTGTGTATTGCGTAACGTGTAATGTGTTATTTTGTGCTTTTAGGTTAAAAACAGGCGAAAACTGACGTTTTAGATGGTCAAACGAACGAAAATGACCAAGCTTGGGCCGTTCCGGCCTACTTGGCTAAATATGCAAATGAGGCTCTGACCGAGCCTCTCACGGGCATGGAGTCACGTATGCACTACTCAGTATGTATTATAAACCTAGAACTACAGCTAAACTGACCTACACTAATTACTACGTATTACCCAGTATATGAAGTGTAACCTATTCATTATAATTGACGAATAATACTTAATTAAGGCCCAAATCTGGCCACTGAACAGGATAATGTTAAATACTACCGATTATTGCTGACTATTACTTACTAGAGACTACCTGATGCTAACTGAGGCCTATTTCATACCCTACAGGCCTAACTAGACTTAATAACGACAATTATAAACCTAACCTGGGTTGATAACCTACTATTGGGTTCCTAAACCATATTATCGCAACTATGCAAATGAGGTTACCACCACTCCTAACCTGGGCCTAGGAATCTAACTGGATAATGGTAGATTGCCCTTTTCTTGCAGAGGACCCGCACCCTGGATCGGGTGACTTACGCAGGCCTCTGGGGGTCAATCTATAACCGGACAGCACATACTAATAATGACTAACAAATACTAACAATCCTAACTAACATTACGATACTAACCGTTATTACTGGTACTAACTACAATTACTAGTGCTGACTATAACTACTAAACTGACTAATATAGAACTAAACTGTTACTTCTAACCTAACCTAACTGTTAGTGATGTATGTTCCAATTATTATACCTAACTACTGCTTTAGTTATTATTGCCTAACTAGTTATTTCCCTACGGACTACACTCAAGACCTCCGCGAGGGGTTTACATGAGCAGTCCCATTCATACAGTTATTAGCACACGGCAAACGTAATCTCATTCATGCGAACTCACACATACTACTTTCACGCTCATTTAGACAGTAGACACACGCATACAAGCGTACCTACACTATTTCACGCATACAGTTTCAGTCATACATTCACAGTTACTCGCACAGTTATTCAGACACAGTTATACAACATTCACACCTCACGCATACTTGGCTGCGCTCACAACCTCAACTGGAGGAGTTTACGTGAGGAGCCGCATTTATAAAACACAATACAATTACAGTCTTAACAGTACTAAAATGGGGCTAATTCCCAGGATACTATCCTAACTAATTCTTAACAATAGCTACGAATGCGTGGAAGTGCGGTATATTTCGGGAATGGCCCAGAAATGGCCATTCCCACGTGATCACCCGTGCGTGTTTGCTTTGTATTTGTGTGTGCAAAAGCCAACGGGGACAATAATTGCTGTTCAAGCAATTATTACAAAATATGCTAAGGACAGCTTTAGTTAAGGGGGGGGGTCGCTTTGGGTCAAGATCGATAGTCACTGATTTCGCTCATTTTCACACACAATATAGGTACATATGTTCTCAAAAACAAGACAAAATATTAGAGTTCGAAATTAAACGGCGGCAAAGATATTCAGCTATAAATTTGGAAAACTTGAAAATCACTGTGATTTGCCCTCCAAGGTCATGCTGAGACAGAACGGCAGCGAAATTGGGATCAACTAATATGGCAAATTAATTCTGTGGGTTGGCTAATATTCTAATACTAAAACGACTCCGGGATATCCTGCCAGTCGTTCACAGTACATTTTTCAATTGTGAACTCAGCCTTTTTCAGCTAACTGTGCCTCAAACTTTAACTTGCTCTAACTTTCAGATACTACATTTCACACACATAGTTCTATTAGAAAAGTTGTTCAGCTCATCAGTAGCTATCGAATGATACCCAATTTGTCTATATTTTGGAAATTTCAAAAATTGACTTTTGAGACCTATAAGAGATCAAAGGAGCCGACACGACAGAAAAGCTTTACCTTGAAGCATTTGCCTTTAGCATGATGTCCGGCAGGCATTGAGAGTTTTATGTGCCAATTTTGGTGACTTTCGAGTGGGTAACGAGTGAGAAATTATTAAAAGAACGTGAAATTTGTGCAGAATGATGATTTTTGGCAAAATTAGCACATTTTGTGGCAAGTTTTTTGAGAGCACTACAAATGGTAGAAATCTGCAACTACTGTCATGAGAATTCTGTGTATGCGTAGATTGCAACTATCTATAAGCGATTTCTGTAGCGTTTGACAATCGTGCAGGAGAGGCGAAAATGTTTCGCTGGTCCTGTTTTTCGTGGTACAGAAAGCACCATTTTTACAAAATTTTGACTGAAAAATCGCCAAAAATCTGACACTCAACAGCAATTGTACCAGAAGGGTTATTTGCACTCTCTCATATGTCCTTAACATGTACAACAAGGTTGTAGCGCTGTATCTTGCATACAGCGAAAAATTTTTCTGCCACAAACTTTTTAACCTAACTTTTTCATTTTGCTATGTTTAACACATGTCGAGGTCACCTTCGAAGGGCTCTACAGGACGGTAGAAGCAATATTACGCAGAACGCTCTTGTCTTGTTTTGAGGAACCATTGGGACTATAAAATATGTGAAAATGAGCAAAATCGGAGTTGGTCGAAAAACCGGCCAAAAAGCGACCCCCCCCCCTTAAAGGGGAGCCCGTATTCCCCAGTTAACGTCTTAATAATTATTAGGTTGAACAATATTTAAAAGGTTGGATTTTCTGCTTTTAAAGTGTTTTAAACAGCCTCATGTTTTAATCCGGCGACGATTAAAAACACAACAAGGTTATAACAGTGGCTTTTGAATTGCGATGTAAACACATGGCCGGCAACTCTGGTTGCCGGCCGTGAGGATGAAGGGGGTCCTTACCTGAAAGATCTACTCCCGGGGAGTGGCCTAACTCCTCTTCCTCAAGGTGGGCAGGTGAGGGTCCTCCCTTAGAACTAACTACCCAAGTTTGCGTCGCTTTTGGGAGTTGAAATTGGTTTTTTAGTGTAAAAACTGAAAGGGTTAAGAGGAGGTAAATAGTGGTTTTGGAGTGGGTTATTGAATAAAAATAATCCCACGGTAGTTTATTTGTAGATTGGGCCAAAAAGGGCTTTTTTGGGAAAAATGCATAAAATGGAGAAAAAGGCGATTTTAAAGCCTTTTTGATGGGAGTGATTTGCGAGGTTCGACTGCTCGCAAATCACCAGGGAAAGCGTATAACAGACAAAAAGAAGTTACAAACAATACCCCAGGAGGTGGGGCGAAAGGCACACGCCCTCACAAATATAACTACAGAAAATAATGGGCACAAGGCCCGAAAAGTGTTAGAAAAACGGTCTTCCGGGGTCCGAAGACCCCGGGAAATAGTGATAACGGAGGGACCCGGGGACCGCCTTTCAGGCATAAGGGTCCCCGGGTCAGAAGCAGTGCTCCCCGTGAGCCGTCCGACGACATATGGGCTCACGGGGGCGGCCAGATCGTGAGTGCCTGGCTGGCAGAACCTGAAAGAAAAACCCTAAGGGGAAAGGGGGGAAGGGGAGAGGTGCTATAGTCCAGGCCTCCGTATAATTGGCGCAGGACACACCTCTCCCGGAGACATACAGACAATAAAAGGGGAGAAAAGCAATGCTAATGTTATTGGGGGAGAGAGACCAACCTCTCTCCCCGACTGCCAGCCAAGCACTGACTGAAAGTTGCTTATTTCAGTCGAGACCCCAGTAGGGGGTTGGCCTTAAGCTTCCTAGCTTCTGATTGGGTGTTTTGGCGTGATCACGTTTTGCTATTGGGCTACCGAGTCGTGACCTACGGTAGCCCACAGGCGCGTCTGGCGGCTGGAGGACCCCCAAATTAATGGGAACAGATGACCCCTAAATCAGACAGAAAGGCGGCCAAAGGCCGGATTTTAAGTATCAAGTTTTAGGGGTCTCTGCTGGGGCCCATAAATCTGGAGTAAACAGAAACTCCAGTATTTCTTGAAACTTGGTCCTCCAGCGGCCAACACAAAAGGGTTCCCTTTGCTTTAGCAGAAAGCAAAGGGGCCTCACCTGTTTGGTCCATCAAGGACCTGGAAGAAGGAAAAGAGAAAAACAAATTACGTAAGAATCGTAGGTACCTAAGCTAAGGCTAGAAAAATATAAAACTACCTAGAATTATTAACTACCTAGAGTTATAAGTTACCTAAGTACCTATTATTCTGCTATTATTGTGTATATGTATATATTTGTCTACCTAATTTGTACTGAGTAGTGCAAAGGCTGGATTCAGCCTTTTGTGGGTGGGAGGTCAGCAGTGACCCTTATAGGGTCACTATTGTGTGACTTACGTGAGTGAATGCATGAATGGCATTCGTTCACGTAAGGTCTGGGAGCTTTCCACGCTCTCCAGACCAACAGACGGGCGGTCAAAGATGAAAGGCCGACCCGTAAAAGGGAGGAGAAAAACGGGATGAGTTGAAAACTCCCTAAAGAATGGGATTAAAAATGGTATGTAGGATTTAAAAATGTGTAATTAATTTGTACCTTTTTGTTGTTTCAGGAATTGAAGAAGAAGAATCTGTGTTATTGTGTAAATGTTTACAATGATTGTGTAAATGTAATAATAAAGTGCATAATAGGATGTTTTCTTGCTATTTAAGGTGGAATAACGCCGTGATTGGCTATTGCGCCATGAAGTGGGCAAAGACAGGGGGATTAAGGGGGTCTCAAATACTACCGCCCTTGCACAAGACTGATGCAATAGGGCTTTATGTAATTGTGGGAGGCCTCAATACTGCCGTCCCACACACGTACAGAAAGGGCAAAAGGTAAAAGGTTCGAATCCTTGCACTAAGAGTTGAGATAACCTAGGTAATTATTCATATTTTAACTGATTCTACCACCTAGGAAGTTCACTAATTGGTGTAGTTCAAGGGCCTCCATACGGCCGCATGAATACGGTTAATACACCTTAGTTAAGCCCTGTTAATGAACCAGATTATTGAGATGGCGAGGCAATTCTGGCAGTTCTGACAGACACAGAATACAGGTACAGGTTATAACTGACAGTTGCAAAGACGAATCCTTTTTACACGCAATTACCTGGCATAGATTACTGGACTGGCCATGAGATCTTCAGTGGCACCAATTAATAACTAGCTGGATTCACTTTTTTGGTAGATTTCCTGGTAGGGCCTAGATTATTCTTTACTTAGGCCACCTTATACTAGTTTTAATAACCTATTCCTGGTTGCTAGGTGAGGCTGTAAGAATGCAAAACACCTTTTTACTGAATAAAACAACAATTACAGTGATAAAAACAGTAATTTCATTACATATATGTTCTATCACTGCTGATTGATTATACTGTAGGATGTTTATGAGAATAAAACTTAAGCTGATTAAGCACCGCCAAATGTTTTTGTCTTCTTTCGTTGAATTAGAAGTCTTTAATTAACAAAAGCTAATGTTTTTATTGAAGCGACAGGTGAAACATGGAAATGATATGACAACTTAATTACAGTTGCATCAAATTCGACTGTGTGGGTTGACAGCTTCTGCGAATGACCTTCTACGGGCAAACCTTAGTCACAAAGTGTTCAATGAACCCGAAGGGCAAAGTATTCAAAGACCAGCATTTAAAAAACGTTTGGAATAAGTATATTGTCGATTGTCAATTTATAGTACAAAAAGCTTTAGCTTTTAGGCTACCATCAATTTCTCAGTAGCGCCAGTAGCCTACAAAACCAGCAACTTCTCGTAGCCAACATTGGCCACTCGTAGCATAGATTCTTGTCATGTAGACCGTACCGACTTCAATTCATTATAAAAATGGTTTAAACTTGGTGCTCTTAATAAATACCTTGCGAATAGCTAATCTACAAAAAGCAAAGTGCAAAATAATAATCGAAAGAAAGAAGGTATGACAAATATATAAAAGAGCATGTGTAAAAAAAGAAAAATGAAGGTTGAATCTGTGTTTTCAACGTCCTATAAAAAGTTTGAATCATCTACGAAAATCATGATTTGGAGAATCTAACATCAAATCAACTGTAGACTATCCACTATATCACCAGGCTGTCATGTTTCGAATGGGATTGCATTCCTCATCTACGAACCTGGGATCAAGCAATGGACCTCATCTCCAACATCTTGAAGGATGCCAATATTGACAAGGTTATCACCAAGGGTATTTCCCACTGGAACATAATTCGTTCTGGGTTGATGGAAAGGGGAAACTTTGTCAGGGTAGTTGGGGCTGGTTCCATGGGGGTTCCCAGCTACATGCTGATACCTAATGACGGAGGCAATGGCTCCTGTCCGGACCACATGCTAAGAGATGGAGCTAAATACTGCTCAGCTCACCGAGCTCATCAACTGTTACACTTTTTCCTGAATGAAGAACAGGACAGTGAATAACAGTTACTGACAATGCTTGCTATTGTATATACTGATTGTTGTACTTATCTTATTCAATAAAAAATGCAAAGTCGTTGGTGTTTCTTTTATTGATAGAACATAACAACTAAACAATATCACAATGACCATAAGACAAACTACTAATCCCATCGTCTAAAATGTAATGCTTATCATCAAAAGCTGACAAGCTAATTTTGTTTGAAGTCAAAGTGAATAATTGATGCTTATCGCTTCTAATCACATTCATTATATTTCGACGAAGAGATTTATCAAACAATGTTTCAACATAATCAATATGATTAAGATACCTTTTTACAACATATTTTTAACACCCTTTGCCCTCTTTTTAGCCTCACCACCACACAAAATGTTGTAAATTTTAGCCCGCAAACCACAAAACTCAGACATAGGACTACCATTCGTCTGATCCTTCATTTTCCCCATTACCTTTTTGTTGGTTGTGGAAAACAAAAAATGATCGGAGGGGTAGTCACTAAAGTCAAACAAATTACAATCAATACATATCATTATATACATCATTACATTCAATAAAATAACATAAACTATCAGTGTCAGTAAATAATAATTTACATTTATTTTGATATTTCGGAACAATATAATTGTAATGGAAATCATACATGAGCAGCTTTGACAAGTCAAGCACACTAAACCCAACATAGATGGGCTTATTGAGCTCGACCATCGCTCGACTCATACAGACTGCTACCAAGTCCTCATTAAAAGCAGTTGCCCGCTCAAAACGAGGATTTGATACCAATTTGGTGGATCGAGTCTGATCACATGCAAGCTCCACATTTATGTATTGCCGTACATTCTCCATAGTTTTCCCAAAGACAGAATTATTTAACAATTTAAGCAAATTCTTTTCAAAATCATTTTTAGCAGCCTTGCGCATCTCAGTGTTAAAGCTGATATATTTATGCATCCATGCAGATTGTCGAAAAGCAAGGACACGATGCACTCGCTCTAATTTCAGGCCCAATGATAAATGAAGTTTTAGGTTGCGAAAATGAATAATATATTTTTGTTTATTGTAAAGATTAGGCACGAGCTTATGCACCATTAAATCAGCCACACTGAGACCTGCTTTAAGCTGTTTACAATATGTTGACAACATGTCATCGGAGATTAAAAGTTTAAAAGCAAGCGGATAACCATTGCGCAGTGAGTGGAGTTGTTTTGGATAGGACAAATCAACTTCTAAAACATATCCCTTCTCCCCGTCCACATCTATTGTGGACCAATCAATTTTGTCAATTTCACTATGTGAAAGCCAATGGAATTTAGCACATGGTTGTTTTTGACTCATTGAAAAACGTACAAGTTATTAGCATCAAGATACATGATATAGGAAACTGGAGAGCTAGGATCAAAGGAATCTAAATAAAGGTTGTTCGCTTTGGCATAGCGATGGGAAATCATCGCCACTCCTCCACGAATCCCCTGTTCAAAGAACATGTACTGATCACTGTCTTTGAGAAGTTCCAGCCTAATGTCTGTCAACTTTAGACAAGCATCCCATCCAAAACTAGGCAATGTTATGTAGTGAATGGGATCCAAGTCATAGTGTTGAAGACAGAGCGCTCGAAAGTTCTCAAAAACATCAGCCAGTAACAGTACATCACTTAATAAATAAAGATCATGGTATGCACCAAGATTCTGTACATTAAAACATTGCCATACTACATTGGCGTGTTCATAGTCAGAGTCAGCAATGTCCTGTTCCATTAATCGACTGTAAAATGCACTTTTTGGTGGTAGTCCAATTTCATCAAATCTGCCCCAACCGTCCATGTAATCGTACGGATAGACACCCATGCGTGTCAACAAGGACATTTTCGAAGGATCAGGAATGCCTGCAGAAAGTATCTGTAACTGAGAGGATTGGAGATTACCAACCAAAGTATCCAAGGAGGCCATCAGGAACTGGCAACTGTCTATGAATCGAATCCTCCAAGATACAGACTCCCGACTATATCCTCCAATTAGCTTTTCTTCCTCGGACTCATCGTCGCTGTTATATCCTTCTTTCGAACACACCTTTTTCAGAGAAAAACTAAGATAGTCTTCCATTCCCTTAGCGACAGCTTGCATCTTCAATTTCCTTCCTTTAGATACCTTGCCGATTTCCTGTACAATTATATGAGCATCATATCGTCGCAGATTGTGGAAGACAACAGTAATATCTCTGTTTAGACGATGTTGTTGATTGCATTTATTATGAGCAGCACCTCTGTAGGAACCACAGATATGACAATGATCTCTAACCTTATCCCATTCAAGGACTTTTCCACAAAGATGACAATCCTTGGTGTGATGAAAGCTACGTTCCTCCAGTTCAGTTAGAAAAAGAGGAGCAGGATCTGTTAACGCAGTGTTATGATCCTCAGCAATGTCACTGATTTCATCAAGGAATCTGGTTACACACTCTTGTCCTCGATAGATTGATGGTCTTCCAACAATTTTCGTTGACTCTCCACAACACTGTTTGATGACAACTAGTCCAAACCCACAAGGGGTATGGCGTTGATAAGCTGTTGAGGATGACTTCGATGCATTTGGCTGGCAAGTATCAAAGTTTTCTGTGAGACACTCGAAGTCAGCGTATACGGCAAAGTCGACGATGAAAGTTTTTAAACTTCAAGGTATGATCTTCTAGCATAACCACTTTACTTGGTTTGTTCTTCGTACATCTCTCCAAGTGATCCTTCAGTTTGTCTGCTGAATAACAAGGTTGGAGACACCGTCGACAAAAATATTTCTTATGCTGATAACCACGCTGATTACTCAGCAAACGATCAAGATCTTTAATCCATGAATAGTGACCATCGTGTAGTAGCAGAGCGATGTGCTTTTCGTAATTGTTCTTAGACAGATACAGAGGAAGAAATGATTTTTCTTCTACTTCAAATACGTTGATACTGCTGCCATTGAGTTTTTCGTACTTGTATACATCCTTCAACTTCATAGGCATACCAAGCCCAGAAAAAGCAAGCTCGTCTTCAAACGCCTCATATTTGGATACGCGATAAGGATGACCTTCTTATGGGTGCAGTGCAGCAAGCACACTGTAAAGAAAGCATTTGTTATCGTTGTTCTGCACATTTATCACCGCTTTCTTAGACTGAACCAACGGGGTAGAGGTTTGTAGGAGAAACCAGTAAGAGGGCGATGGCGAGCCACTTGTATATCCATATGAAGGACTTGGTCGACCACCCAATTGGAGCCCATCTTGAGAAAACTCTCCAAATGCTTCTTAATTTCACCCTCCGCCAGGACCACCTCCTCAACCAAAGGGGTTCACAATTGTACATCTTTTGCTTTACAGCAAAAGTGTTCCTCCATCACCTCCATTTCATCTGTCGCCCTTCGTAATCGGATTCGCACACACAACCAAAACTTGATACCCACCAACTCCACACACTCCCGATTCAAAAGTTCAAGCAGCTGTTCCCGAACTTCACCAAGAAACACCTCCAGATCACCAGCGATGTCCATTGGAACCACCCGGTAACCCCGCAACCAACCAGGGAAGACCTGGGTACAACTTCATATGGTGGATGAGCATCAGGCATTGGCATCTCCAATAATTCTTCATCCGATTCAGTCAAATTATGCTGTTCATCGAATACTGGCAATGACATCTCTAACAGCTCTTGGTCAGATTCGGTTAGAGCTGGTGGGTCCAAATGGGGTTTCTTAGAAGTTCCAGTGTCTTCCTGAGTACGTTTTTTCTCCCACAAATCTTCAGATGACGTTTAAAATTATCCTTCCTCGAGAAGGATTGTCCACACTGATGACAAGGCCAATTACGCCCCGCATGCACCATTCGCTGATGATGCCTCAGGTTTGATTTCTTCCTGAACGATTTACCACAAATGTCACAATGATGATCCAACAAATCCTGAGCCACAGCGGCTAACTGATTCAAATCATCAGACATTTTCTAAAATGAACAAGAATAGTTTACTTACCGCCTTTTATACTTATTCTCAATGACGTCATTCCGATGACGTCATGATTGCAATGATTACGCAATCAATGATTAAATGATTACGCAATCAATGATTACACAATAACTATTTAAGATGATTTAACATGCCTTTCAGAAATAACAATGAACAAACTGCTGATTGCAGCATTATTTTCAATTGTAACAGTCCTTGCTACTGTAGTCTTGTCTCGATCATCATGTCAGTGTGCAACAAAGTCATGGATCAACAACACTTTACCAAATGTTAATGAGTCTTGGAATATTCATCTTGGCTACAGAATGACTCTCGATAAGAAATTTTATGCAGATGAAGTTGAACTCAGGGTTGTCATAGAAACTGGAGCGAATCCTCATGCTACGTGTGGTAAGCGCCTCCTAATGCTGGAAGATATGTGTGCAGACATATTCCGAAGACTAAACTTTAATGGATCTGTGAATGGACAATGCCAAGTTGGTCCACATACCAGAAATTTCTATTGGAAATCTCCAACCACAACGAACTTAACTCATGTATTATTGCGACTTGACATCGAAAAGGTGTTTGATGATGACTCATCGATTGTTTGCTTCTTCTTTGATCTACTGACCTATTTTTAAACAGATATAAGCGAATAAATTGGAACCTTAATTCGTTTGCATGGATTCTGTCGTGCGTGCAGCGGTTTCGGAGTTATGTCGAGGTTCAAACTCAAGGCTATTGCGGATCAAAATGCGAAACTGGCGCGGGGGAAGAAGAGTGAAAATGGTGATAACGATTCCAGCTCTGAAGATGAAAGTCATAAGCTTAGTTCCTACTGGCCGCCCTCTGCAGCGCCATGGGTTCCACCACCACAACCACAGAAGAATTTATACGAGTCCTTTGTTGCGGAGATGATGGCAGCAACTCTGAACCAACAGCTCCGTGAGAGCGACTCTATTTACTTGGTTTTACCAAAGAAGTGGAACGTTTGGCTAGATATTTCTCAAAAGTCAGCTTTGAATGTCTTGGATGTCTGCTGACATGTCTTTCACAACAAGACAATACTTGTCTTCATACATATCGAAACTACTTGGATAGTCACTTTCAATATTTGGTTGAAGAAGCTGCCACTATGGAAGATGTGATGCAGAGAACAAACGTATGTATCGACATGACTGAACCTGAACAGTGGGATGTCTGTTCTGTTGACTTTGACTGTAGAACCATATGGCGTCCTTTGATTTATCTTGCTATTCTTAAAGACTATGTAATGTTCCCTATTGAATGGAGAAAAGCTATTGACAGTGTGCATATGTAACTGTTGTATGAATAATGTGTATATAAACAATTATTGTATGAGTAAATTATTGTAAATAAACATGGATGTGCGTCTCAAGTGTCCATTTAGTATGTTAGTCGTAGGACCATCTGGTAATGGCAAGTCTCAATTTACGTCTAAGCTGTTAGCGAGTAGGTACCTAATGAATGACTCTCCTACGAGGTTAGTTTGGTGCTATAGTGTTTGGCAACCACTTTACAACAATCTGGACTATGAGTTTAGACAAGGCTTGCCAGATGAGGAGCTATTGAAGGAAGGAAGTATGCTTTTAGTCTTAGATGATCTAATGGGCGAGTCACCAGAAGTGTTGGCAAATGTTTTCACAAAGTACAGCCATTACTACAACATCAGTTGCATTGCCTTACTGCAGAACATGTTTCCAAAGAATTATCGGACTATATCTCTGAACGCAAACTATATAGTTCTGATGAAAAATACTCGTGATCGGGCTCAAATCAGTCACTTGGCGAGACAGGTATTTCCAGGCAAGGAATAAATTTCTGATTGAAGCTTTTGAAGACGCCACGAAAGACCCCTTTCCTATTTGCTACTGGACTTTAAACCCGAATCACATGACCAGACTCGGGTTATAAGTGGCATTCTTCCTGGAGAAGAGCCCGTAGCCTATATAAGCAAGTAAAAATTTGATGCAATCATTCAGTATGGGTTTATATTGTCTGCGTAAACACTATAAAAAGCTACACTCTGTAGCTGGAACGTGCGCCAGCGACGACTTTCACAGGTGTATTTGCGAATGCGCACTGAATGTGCTCAAGGAAAATATTCCTATATCTGCAGATCAAAAGAAACGTCTGAGTCGTCATAAAGAAGTTCTCAGGAAGATTACAAATCCTAGGAGTGGTCTAAAGCATAAGCGAAAACTTATTGTACAAAGTGGTGGCAACTTTCTGCTTGCTCTCATACCAGCAATTGCAGGAGCAATAGGCTCACTACTAGGAAGATGACAAGCTTCAGGAAAATGAAACTTGTACCATATGATAGCAACTGGAAGCAACCTGTTGCTGACAAGTTGGCACAGCTAAGAAATGATATGGACAATATTTTATCTCATGAAGGAAATGATGAAACTGTGAAGAAGTTTCAACAGCTGTTGTCTCAATATAGTCATTACCTTGGTAAGGCACCAAAGGTAATCCTAAACCTGAAGCACTTGTGTCAAAGACGTTTGATGATGTTGACTTTGCCAGTTTCTCTGACGATGATCGATGATTGATGAACCAACGATTGATGAACAGGAATTGACTGCAGTAACAGACTCGCTCGAAATCCAGATATACTCACGTGGAATGACACTGGAGAAACACTGTTCCACAATGTGCGAGTGCCAAACACTAACATTGTGAACTTGCTTGAATCTCATCTTACTGGAACAACGGGAGAACCCGGTCAGACTATATTTGAAACTGCCCTTCAAGAACAGCGTTTAGGACTTAGAGCTACCAATAATCAGAATGCCATTCATAGACTCTGGCAAAGAAAGCAACTGGCGGCAAAACAGCACTTTAAGAAACGACGTTTAATTGCAAAGCAGTTGCTCAGACCAAAGTATCTTGGTAAACGGCGGCTGGATCCTGAAGAGTATTTAGCGAAGCGATCTACTACTGAACACCGATTCTACACAAGTCATCAACCTAAATGGATCGGTGAGCACCAGGTTGAAGGAAAACGTGCCAAGTCAAAAGGAGGTCCTTTAATGAAGCGTGACATTTGGAAGATTGAAAAGATTTAGTAAACAAGAAAAGGTCCTCAAGGTATTGAATACTTGGTCAAGTGGCAAGGATATCCAGCAAAGTTTAATTCATATGTTAAAGAAGGCGACATTGTCAATCTAGCGTGATGTATCTATTTCTACCATCCAACAGTTCAATGGATCACTTTCCTGATAACACGTTGGCAAACTTTCGAGTGAAATTGGCTAAACCGTTGATCTTACATAGACAACATGAAGTGGCTCTAGTGGAGTTGATTTATCCAAACTCATTCCTAACCTTCCAATCAGCAGATGCCACAATATATTTTCATGGCGACAAAGAGGCAGACTACAAGGTCATAGGCAAGATTGTCTTGCGATCTGGTCATTATTCATCAGCTGAAGATCTCGTTGAACAATTGAGTCAATTTGATGAAATGGGTGTACACATTGACTGGGTACCAGAGAAGAAACGTTACCGCGTCAAATATAATAATCCAAAAGATTTTCATCACATATCCCTCAGTCCAGTACTATCCTACATTCTTGGCTTCAATTCTGGATCTAATTATTTCCATTTCTACTCTGAATCAACCTACGCTGACTTTCCTCCTAACTTTGGGAGCGTGCAAAATAGTATGTTTGTTTACTCTGACTTGGTTGACCATCAGAGAGTTGGAGATGCCATGGCACCGTTGCTTCGAGTGGTAAATACCTCAACCAATACTCCTGGAATAACTATTTCTGAAAAGTATATAAAGCCCTACTATCTGGACATGGCCAAGTCATCGGTTGATGTCGTCCATATCCAAATCAGAACATCAAGTGGACTACCATTGCCATTTCTAAGCAGCAGTCCTTTAATCTTGAAACTTCATATTAGACCAAAGCTGCTGGCATCATAATGTATCCTCACGATCAACAGATGATGAACGACTATTATGCAAATCAGGCATCTGGTAATCTTGCATACTTTTCGGGACCATCAATCCAACAAGGACATGGGTTGGATGGTCTGTTTGGTAGCTTATTCAGAGGCGTGGTACCCTTCTTCACCAAGACCGTTGCTCCTCTATTAAGGTCTGGTGCTAAAGCAATCGGTCAAGAAGCTCTGAGAACTGGAGTCAATGTTGCTCACGACATTGTAAGAGGTGAGGATCCACTGGAGTCATTGGAAACTAGATGAAAGCAAGCTTTTCTCAGGCTTGGACATAAAGCAGTGAATAAGATTATGGGTAAAAGACCAATACCTCGAAAAGGTATGAAAGGAGCAAAAAGACAACGACATCAAGACATATTCAGTAATGGCTTTGATTCATGAGCGGTCCTGTCCTTGCGTCTCCACACAGTTGAATATCTTCAAGCTGCCAGGTACTCGGACAAATCAGGAGAAGAGCAGCTATGTACCCTACTATCCTTTGGCAAATACAACTGGCAAACAATAGAGTTTGACATAAAGCCATCTCCTCATTATACAGATCTGTCTGATACGAGGCTCTATATTGCAGCCAAGATTGTACTAGCTGGTGGAAATGCGTTTGCTAATGATGTAAAAGTAGCACCAGTTAATATGCTACTACATGCACTTTTCTCCAAAGTGGACGTGCATGTGTGTAATCGAATGATCACTCAGAGTACTGGAACGTATCCATGGAAGGCAGCATTTGAGACTCTGCTAAACTTTGGTAGTGATGCTAAAGGAAGCCAGCTAAGCTCAATCCTGTACTATAAAGATACAGAAATGGAAGATGTGAATGCAGCAGCATCTGCGAGTAATACTGGACTGGCGAAGCGTTGGGTACGGACAGCAGGTAGTAGGCTGTTTGAACTCTATGGGCCTCTTCATGTGGATCTATTCTTTCAAGACAAGTATCTATTGAGTAATGTACCTATTCGGATCAAGCTGATAAGAAGTTCTCCAGAGTTTTGTTTAATGTCTGGAGAGGATGTGACTCAGAAGTTTAAGATTGAAATCAGTGAAGCTATACTTTGGGTTCGACATGTGCAGATTGCTCCAAGCGTATCACTGGCTCATGAAAAGGCACTATCTCTTGGGAATGCACTATATCCTGTCAACAGAACCGAGATTGAAGTGCTTACAGTACCCTTCAACACTCGATCTGCATCACGTGACAATTTCTTTGCTGGGCACATACCAAAGAAGCTGGTGTTTGCAATGATTACGAATAATGCTATGAATGGGCGTTACAGCAACAACCCATTTAACTTTCAAACATTTGATCTGGACAATTTGGAGTTAACTATTGATGGAGAACCGGTGGCTGGCTGTCCTATGAAACTAAGTGACAAGCGGATGATCAGAGCGTATGCAAACCTATTTAATGTGAAGAACAAGTCCTATTCTGACTCTGGAACAGATATAAGCTATCCAAATTTTCAAAGTGGATATGCCATGTTCTGCTTTGATCTAACTCCTGACGGTTGTGGAAATACTTCTCATCACTTGGAGCTAAGTAGACAGGGAAACCTACGACTGAGCCTGCAGTTTGCTAGCAATCTGGTGCAAACAATCAATGTTATCGTCTATGGTGAATTTGAAAGCATCATCGAGATAACAAGATCTCGTGAGCTATTAATGGACTACAAGGCCTAATGAATACGCTGGAGATTGAGCGGTTGCTGGAAAGGATTCCTAATTTCAAAGGGGTATTTGCAAAGGATGAACTGGTGGTTGATGGTCCTGGTGGTTTGGTGGTTAATACGGCTCCCTCCTCTCATCCCGGGCAGCATTGGGTGGCAATCTATGTCCCTATGGATGGACAAACGGAATTCTTTTGCTCCTATGGAATGAATCCTAAACTATATGGACTCAATTTGACTCATTGTATATATAATTGTATGCCTATGCAGTGTATTGATAGTAGTGCGTGTGGCCTATATGTTGTTGCGTTTTTGTTGTGGCGGTGTAAGGGTTGTGGGACTTTTAAACAATTTTTAAGGCTTTTTGGTGTGGATTGTACGAAAAATGATAAAAATGTCAAAAATTTGGTGGAGGTATTGTCTCATATTTAATTTGTCATGCATGTACTCATATTGTATTTTCATGTGATTGTATGTAATAAATAATGTATAAATCCTAGTAGTTGGTTAGGGCTTGAACCTATAATCTAGGGACCTAATTTAGAGAATATTTACTTGGGATAATGTACTCTTGGTACTGGTATAATTTGTACACCACTTACCAAAATTGGCGGTTCTTTGGAATTGAGGCTTTTTCTTCTGCTTCTATCTTTCCGGCAGACTTCGATATTTGATTGGAACAAGTTTGAATTTTCGTATGGAGTCAGATATTGATTGTCTGAAATTTAAAGAAACTGTGTAAAATATTGTTAATCAATACTATGGAACTATTGCAATACGTTAATAAAGTTAAATTTAATTCTGAATACAAAATTTGACAGCTCGATGCCAGACTCAACATCGCAAGGCAAGTCTTAAGTGCAGCTGTACACTTAAATTGAAATTAAAATTGAAGCAAACGATACAAACAAGTCAAACTTACTATATGATGGTGAAGATGATTCTGATAGTGATGATGATGATGATGATGATAACAATGATGAAGATAGTGATGATGATGCTGATGTTGATGATTGCAGTGAGTGGTTGAATGGTTTTGACGAGAGGAGCCAGTTGCTTTTATAGTAGAAATTTAGGGTAAACATTTAGGTTTTGGTGTTACTGATTTGGAGTAAAGTTTTGAAATGGGTCGAAAAATTGCGTGTTTGTGTGTATAAAAACTAAATTAATGAGTATGTGAATTGTAAATAAGAGGGGGCTGGGACTTGTTTTTTCACAAAGTCCCCTACTAAAAAGTAATTAAAATTTTAAACTGTGTAATTAGGGCAATGCCCTATTTTTCAAGTTCTTTAGTTTAAACAAGTTTTACATCATTAAAGGTTTTCTGTTTTCCTTTTATTATGTTGCTGCTTCCTCTGCTGCTACCAGATTGGTAAGATTACTTGTTTTCATTAAGTTATTATTAATTGATTTATTTTGATTTCATTATAATTTTAACACTATTAATTCAAAGTGTAACACGTTTAAAGTTCCGCAAAAGTCGCAACATTTAATTTAGATAAGTATACATTAAAGAAAAGTGTGGTATATTGACGGGTAGGAAGGACCTCAAGCTCCTCAGGCTCCTCTGGCCCAGAACGCCCCTTTTTATACTACTGGGTATGCAATGTCGATTTGGTCGACCCCCCCCCAAACGGGGGAACATTCGCGTATTCTGGTCGGAGCACCGTTACGCAATGCAGTGAAGAGAAGCCCTCTAGTGGCTTACTCTTCTTCTTAATAATAGTGCAATTATGCACTCTTGGTATTACGTTACATAACCAACGAAAATTTGGATCAACCTTTAGTTAACGGGGTCGCTAAAAACGTTTGGGTTTGGCAGATTGCCAGCTATCAGAAAATATTTGAATTCGGTGATAAAACCGTTAAAGTCAAAAGTTACACTGAGGACAAGACCTGGGAACTGCCTCCAGAAAACGTAATGAGCCAAAATTCGCGGTTTTGTTTTCTCGTCGGCTGTCCTTCTCTTCTTCATCTTGTTTGCAAGTAATGCAAGCATGAGAACCCATTTAAATAAATTCATGACAAAGCCACTCAGAAACAAAAACCCAATGAACGTTTATAACCACGGCTGTTGGGGTGCTTTGGGTCACTTGAAACATTGGACCATTCTAAATTTCGAATCAGTCTGTGATTCGGAGTGCTGCTTGCTCTAGCTGGGCAAGCAATGGAGAATTATACCAGTAGTATTGTTTTAGGCGTTCTGTATAAATTGTGGTCCCTCTAGTGTGGTTCCCTAATAGTTTCCACTTGAACGTCATATCTCAAGTGTGGTCCCCTAATTGTGTTCTTATCTTGTATAAACCTCTTTTACTCCTAATATATATATCAATTTTTCTACAAATTTAGATAACTGATAGCAACAGCTAACAGCAACGACTACAACAACAACCCTTACATTTATCAGGAACTATTAATAGCTCTTAGCTATGTTAATTTATTCCAAGAAAATAAATAACTTTAATGAAATTGAATGTAAAATCATAAAGACAAATACAAGTAGCATTCACAACTTGACAAAAGTTTGTAATATTTCGAAACAGTAAAACCAACCTTATTTTACTTGTTTCCCCTTTAAAACCAACTTTGTAATATCCCTTTTGAAATAACATAACCTTCTTTTGCTGTTAATGAAAGTAATTGTGCTTGAAGCAATTTAAATGAAAATTACCGAAAACTACTTCTGTCATAAAAAATGGGTTAACAGTCAGGGCTTTGGATTCAAAATGACTAATTAACGAAGCAGATTACACATACCAAACCACTAGATTTTGAAAAAGTAATGGAAAGTTGGTGTTCTAAATACCTAAAAACTCTTAATAAAATAAGAAAGTGTTCTAATTCAATGAACTATTTTTTGCTAGCAAATAATATAAAAGAACAGTTCCTAAACTGCTATATTCACTTCATCATGAGCCAGCACATGACAAAAGATTACTCCTTGTGTGATCAATTTTATGATTCGCAAGGAATATACTGTCTATACGATTCATACCTACCAAACCACAGTATCTTTTCCCTCAATGTAGAAGAATCTGAAAGCAGAGTCAACACTACTGATTTCCTCAACCGTGGAAATGATAGTCATCAACCTGATAATCCTGGACGTTATCCGCCTGGATTCAACGACTCAGGATATGAGCCCCCTAGATTTGAGGATGCTACCGGTTGTCACCATGGTTTAGCTGACTCCCAAGGTTATCCCCATGGTTCTGGTAGTCCTCAAGCAGATCCTCCCGGTTTGGGTGATAACAGTGGCTGTCCTCCTGGGTTCAACGACCCAGGATATGGGCCCCCTGGATTTGAGGATGCTACCGGTGGTCACCATGGTTTAGCTGACTCCCAAGGTTATCCCCATGGTTCTGGTAGTCCTCAAGCAGATCCTACCGGTTTGGGTGATAACAGTGGCTGTCCTCCAGGGTTCAACGACCCAGGATATGGGCCCCTTGGATTTGAGGATGCTACCGGTTGTCACCGTGGTTTAGCTGACTCCCAAAGTTATCCTCACGGTTCTGGTGGTCCTCACGCAGATCCTCCCGGTTTGGGTGATAACACTGGCTGTTCTCCTGGGTTCAACGACCCAGGATTTGAACAACAACAGAAACAACAAGTAATTACTATTGCTGCTTGTTCTTCTTGTCTTTCAAAGACATATATTAACTCGAAATTAGAAATTGTAGAAGTAGTTGGAGATAAAAAATAATGATAAAATGGCTGCTAAAGCCAACATGTCTTGTCCTATCCGAAAATGTAAAATGTTTTGTCGTCCTGTAAGTCGTAAATGTAATACCTATTTGCACTGTGGTGAAAGATTTTGTAACTCTGATGAGGTTGTGATACTCTGGACAAGTTCAGAACTTCACCAGAAATTATATTGATCCAGACGAAATTTCCTGGATTAATAATGTAGCAGTAGCATGTAAAATGTCCTCCTTTTACGAGGCTCTATCAGCTCTATTTTAAATTTTTGCCTATCGGTCTTCAATTTTATCAGCAATCTAAAAAATTTTGAGAGCAAACCGCCTTATGCGCAAAAAATCATTAAGTTTTAAACTATTAAATTAGATGATTAATTCCTCTCAGGATTGCATTCAAAATATTCATCACAAATCCAAAACATTTGGAACTGCTTAATAATATTAAAAACTGTATATTCGAAATTTAACTATTATTTATACTTTCTAGATTTCTGCAAAATTTCAAATTTATTATTAGAACTGAAATGAGTAATAAAATAACTTGCAAATGGGTTCAAACTGTAAAATCACGTCTACGAAACTTTGTTTCTTGTTGCGATCATAAAATATTTTTTATAGAAAGACGTATTTCATTTTAGCAAAATTCCTAATCTTTGCACATACGTTCCCATCTCATTTCAGCTACCTACATATGCGAAACACCTGAAGTTGAGGTTCAGTGATGTTATCACTATTGTTATTAAATATGTAGCATATCAGAACAAACAGGAAGGGGGGTAACCACTCACATAATTTTACCCTCAGAATACGCATCAGACGGTTTCATTTCTTTCAGACGAAAGACGATTTCATTTCAATTAAGACTTCAGATTCTCTGAACAATGCAACTTTTTAACGTTTTCTACCAAGTGACATAATCATACAAAAATTTTCGTGAATTAATGTGATTGCAATTTTATTGTTGTGTCTATTATATATAATGTTCACATTAGCATATCTGTAGAATAAATATGTCCAATTTAGATATCAAAATAGAAATACAATGTGAATTATTGTTTTGCATAGTACTGTGAATTCCTGAATTTCTGACTTG
Source organism: Trissonchulus latispiculum (assembly GCA_030248195.1). Lineage (NCBI taxonomy): Eukaryota > Metazoa > Nematoda > Enoplea > Enoplida > Ironidae > Trissonchulus > Trissonchulus latispiculum. Next base: position 141,130 of record JASAND010007197.1, on the reverse strand, counting down.
TATTACTATATTGTGAAGAATAAAGCTGAAGCAAATTTTTACTGGCATGTGAAATGATGATATTGTACAGAGCATAGTATTAATAAACAGATAGCTGCGTCAATATTAGCAAACATTATTAAATATTACATAAGTTCATTTTGAAGTCTCGAATAGACGTCTCACATAAACCAATGCTTCTTCGGTGGCTCCACCGCTTCAAGATCCAAAAATGTGCTTGATGCGCGTCTTCTTTTCATCGACTTACTCCGTGCACCCAATTTAGCCTTTGTTCCACTAACCGAACCACCCTTGTTGCTCTAATCACTACCGCCACCACCACTACTACCTCCAACTCTGATGCCACCTCTGATACCACCACTACCGCCACGACAGCCAACTTCGCTGCCACCTCTGCTAGCATGACCACCGCAGTTAGCACTGCTATCACCACCAACACCACTGTTAACGCTACCACCACCACCATTACCACCAAAATTACCACCACGTTCACCATCTCTACCATGATCATCCGCTGAACCCTGATTAGCGTCAAGAGCATTTTGTAACTCACTGAAACATCCAACCAGAGCAACCCATTCAGCTGATGTTAAAGATATTCCAAAACATTTGCTCGGAAGCTCCCTTTCCCCAGAAACCCACCAACACCGCAAGTGCACATAAGGGACTCCATTAAACAAATTAATGGTCAACCACTTATGACGTCCAACCTTAGGTCTATCCGTTCTCGCGATTTCACGTTGACTCTCTAACGATTCTGTTATCACATCTGATGATGCCACCATCTTGCGGAATTCCCAAGGTCTTAGGATAATGCTTTGTGAAGCATTGCTTTCTCGTGCCCAGTGAAACTCAACCAGCAAACGTCCGACACCGAAGGTTTTAACCTTAACAGTCTTCCCCGACCCAAAGCTCAAATCAGCAAGAACAGCAGGCATGGTATAACAGCTAATGCAGATCAAAATATGAACTTAAGTGATTCAGCAAACTTTCAGTCTTATTTATACAACAAATCTAGGGTATGAACCAAATTCCAATCCAGCGAAGCGAGAGCAAAGTCCTATTTTTCCTAGCCTCCAGCTAAAACCCTTCAACAATTTGTCCTCATTTGCATAGTGAAGATGAATTTGTAAAATAATTATTTCAAACAGGTTGGTAGGTGCAACCAGACACCAAATTTTTCCTTCAGGCGGTAAAACTTGTAGCAGAGGTGGCAGGGAAGTTGGCAGTCGTGGCAGTAGTGGTGGTAGCAGAGGTGGCATCAGAGTTGGAGGTAGTAGTGGTGGTGGCGGTAGTTATTACAGCAACAAGGGTGGTTCGGTTAGTGGAACAAAGGCTAAATTGGGTGCACGGAGTAAGTCGATGAAAAGAAAACGCGCAGCAAGCACATTTTTGGATCTTGAAGCGGTGGAGCCACCGAAGAAGCGTTGGTCTATGTGAGACGTCTATTCGAAACTTCAAAATGAACTTATGTAATATTTAATCATGTTTGCTAATATTGACGCAGCTAACTGTTTATTAATACTATGCTCTGTACAATATCATCATTTCACATGCCAGTAAAAATTTGCTTCAGCTTTATTCTTCACAATATAGTAATACAAGTCAGAAATTCAGTAATTTACAGTACTATGCAAAACAGTAATTCACATTGTATTTTTATTTTGATGCATTACTATCTAAATTGGACATTTATTCTACAGATATGCTAATGTGAACATTATATGTATAATAGACACAACAATAAAATTGCAATCACATTAATTCACGAAAATGTTTGTATGATTATGTCACTTGGTAGAAAACGTTAAAAAGTTGCATTGTTCAGAAAATCTGAAGTCTTAATTGAAATGAAATCGTCTTTCCGCCACCACTCTCTGAACAACATCGTTTGCTGTTGTTGAGCTTTGCACTAAAAATAATTTAAATTGCATTTTAACGTATATTGTGTTGAAATGTTACAATTTTAGTAAGTGATTTGATCCACCTAATGTATTCAAATTGTCTCAACAGTTCATAAAATTTATGTATCAGCTCGAATAATTTTTCCATCAAAATATCAAATTTGATTATTTTAGGGAATCATTATATATCAAGCTTTGAAATTTTATTTGTTAGTTGTACTTTAATAGCACTGTTGGAAACTCTTACATTTGCGCAACTCATTATTGAGTGGGTTAATGAACAAGTCCATAAATTGTTCTGCCCACAACTCTTTATGCTCCTCGTAAGTCAGTGGGAAGTGATTCTTCACTATATTCAGTCCACGAAAGATTGCATCCTTAAGATCCATTAAGCTGTGACCTATACCTTCCCTTGTCTAGTCGGGTATAATACTGACTAATTCCGTCTAAATAGAGTAATTGTTACTTTCAACAATTTTTAATTTTTAATCATTAAGCTCATAAAATGTTTAAGAAAAGTCCATTTATGTTCGGCAGCTATCTTGATCATTTTCTAGGCTTGAAAGATATATAAGTCAAATTTTAAACCGAAGCTAACATTAAGATGTAGATGTGAAATGGGTGCATATCATAAGTACCAAGATGTTTCGGGAAGGAGAGGTTGAATTTTGGTGCATCATGGAAAAACCCCAACAAAATTGGATCCTTTGCGTAAAAATAACCATTTTAGCATCATTTTTTCAGTCTGATGCGTATTCTGAGGGTAAAATTATGTAAGTGGTTACCCCCCCCCCCTTCCTGTTTGTTCTGATATGCTACATATTTAAGGTGGTGATTCCTTTTGGGCACATATTGTTATTTGGCGGCGTAAATCAACATGAAATTTGATGAAACTTTCCGAAATAAGTTCTTTTAGCGTTCTAACACCCTCCGCGCAATCCCGATTCAAAAATTCGAGATTTCTGGTCAGAGTGGTTTTTCCAAAATTCTGAACGTTTGGCAGCTGCTATACAGTTATGCCCATAGTCATTCGAAAGATCTCATTGAGCTGCACATTTTTGCTTTTTAAAGCAAGTTTCTAACTTTTCTCTACCGTGAGATATAGCCGATTTTCTTGTTTTGGCGTCGAAAACTTGTCATCTTTGCAGAAATCAAATAATCCAACATTCCTTGAACTACGCAAGCCGTAAAATCAAACTAAGGGCGTCGATCTGAAGGTCTCATAGCGACAAATCATCCGACGCATGATCGTCTTCCAACTGCTATCCTGTAGGCTGTTATCATAAAAAAGTAGTTTTTGCAAAACCACGACCAATTTTTTTCCAAAGATTGTGGAGCATTCACCGTGCAAGGTGGAGGGCTGCTACTGAACAAATGTGTTCTGCACAAATATACCAAGGGACGATTTTTTAGTTGAACCGATTGCTGCTTTCTAGCTAAAGTAATCGCTTGACAAATTTGGAAAAAGTAGGGAAAATACAGGCCACGCACACATTTCAGCGTATTTCTCTATAACGAAGAACTATTTCACAATAAATAAAAAATCGTCCCCAGCTATTTGATGGAGGTATCGAATGATATAACCGATGTCTCGCGAAAAAATTTAGTTGAGTCTGCAAAAATTCTGGAAAATTATACTTCTTCTAAAATGTGTTAAAAATATTTTAAAAAAGCAACATTAGTTTCGTGGCATGCATTAAAAAGAGAAAATGTCAAGCTACATTTTGATATAAAAATGGCTTCATAACTCCAAGTAATGAATGAGTAATAGTGGTGCAAACTTTATGTGACCAAAGGGAATCACCACCTTAATAACAATAGTTATAACATCACTGAACCTCAACTTCAGGTGTTTCGCATATGTAGGTAGCTGAAATTATATGGGAACGTATGTGCAAAGATTAGGAATTTTGCTAAAATGAAATACGTCTTTTCTGTAAAAAATATTTTATGATCGCAACAAGAAACAAAGTTTCGTAGACGTGATTTTACAGTTTGAACCCATTTGCAAGTTATTTTATTACTCATTTCAGTTCTAATAATGAATTTGAAATTTTGCAGAAATCTAGAAAGTATAAATAATAGTTAAATTTTGAATATACAGTTTTTAATATCATTAGGCAGTCCAAATGTTTTGGATTTGTGATTAATATTTTGAATGCAATCCTGAGAGGAATTAATCATCTAATTTAATAGTTTAAAACTTCATGATTTTTTTGCGCAAAAGGCGGTTTGCTCTCAAAATTTTTTAGATTGCTGATGAAATTGAAGTCCGATAGGCAAAAATTTAAAATAGAGCTGACAGAGCCTCGTAAAAGGGGGACATTTTACATGCTACTGCTACATTATTAATCCAGGAAGTTTCGTCTGGATCAATAAATTTCTGGTGAAGTTCTGAACTTGCCCAGAGTATCACAACCTCATCAGAGTTATGTAACAGACCAGCCTAGAGTCAGCCTACGGAAAGGTTACACTAGTTTATTGCCGAAATAGGACTTCCCTCGGGAAATACTGGTTAACTCAAACGGAGCTCCCTCAGGAACTGCAAATGAACTTATTAATATACGGAACTCCCTCAGGAGTTGCGGATTAACAAGGAGTCCCCGCAGAGACTACAGAACACATAAGAGACCCGGGGAAAGACATTTCAAAAGTGGCAGAACCTCGGATGACTTTAACACATAACCTTAGTAGACAAATGGTTGGTGTTGCAGAAGACACAAAGTTTGTACGGAGCAGCCTGCAGAACTGAAAATTTAAGAAATGTTGTACTTTATATACTTTGTAAAATAGCCTACGGGGAAATAGAAAAGTTTAGTTTTAAATGTTACGGAGTGACGCAAAAATGGAGAAAAATGACATACTAAAATGAACTAGAGCGTAAACTATCGTTTAGAAGTTGCTGAAACAAAATTAGTTAAACATGGGGGGGCCGACGCGAGCGTTATTTTACACTACCCCCCTCTCCGAAAAGGCTCGCCCCCGAGTCTCAAACAACAAACAAAAAGAAAAACAAGGTTAAACAGTCTGGTCTATCTGATGGAGATGCAGTTTGATGACACGACTGTCAGCAGTGACGCCATAGAGGAGCAGGACAGGGGACCTGGCAGGACAGCAAATGCCCACAGCAACTGGAGGGGCAGTTCGCCACGATCGGTACTTGGCCACAGCCTTGGCCGCTTCATAAAAACTGCCTTGATACTGAGGTTCCCCGACCAGTGCATAAACGGCAGTGAGGTACACAGCCATGCAATCATCGGTGAAATGCTCTAGCTGCTCGAAACAGCCATGGTTTCGATAGGTGGGCGCAATGCGACGGGAAGTATTGAGAGGATCGATTCCTTCGATAATTTGGCGAAGCCGCTTATGAAAGCGGTTCCGATGACGATAGTTGTAGTGAAAGACAGCCCAGAAAGACACTAGAAATTCGGCGAACAACTTTTTCGCCTCGGTAGTATTCAACGTCGGATACATAGCACACAAGGTGCGAGTGACGTCGAACTCAAATTCCCGTGATACTGAATTATCAGTAGTAGGGATTACGAGATCATAGGTGACTTCATGGCTGTCCAAATAAGCAGTTATTTCCCGGCACAGACGCAGAAAAGGAGGAATTCCTCCTCGCTCCAGACGTCGAAGGCAGACGTCTCGAATCCCATCAACTGAGATTCGACGTTCCTTCGCATAAGCTACCAGCTTTTTGAAATAGGCCGGCAGGGTGCCGTTCACATAGTCGTACTCCACATAGCTAGGAGTGCGATTACGACAGGGCCGACCCTCCCAGCACGAATAGTGGTAGCAATTGGTGCAAGTCGAGTGCCGACACAGTTTACTGTGGCGATTGGGCGCATGGGCACAGTCAGAGCAATCGTCAGCTAAGGGACGCTGAATGAAGCGTCGGCAGAAGGGAGTAGGCAGATGTACATGATCTGCTCGTGTTAGCTCGCAATGATGGCACCGTTCACCCGCACACGGTCGGGATCGGAAGCCGCAACAGCTGCAGCGGGGGGTGCGTGGGGCATCTCCATCTTCTGTCCCATCGGCCACAGCCCCAAGGGGAAGATCATCCACAACTGGATCGTTGGCTTGATGGTTCAGAGGCACAGGAGCCAAATCAAGGTCACCATAGAGGCTGTCCGCGTGGACGCTATTGCCCGTTGGTGTCCGTGGTCTGGATCCACCCCCGTCTGATGGCAGCGGTTCCAGGTGAATGATATCGTCGTCTTCTTCTGTAACTGGCTGATCTACCATCGGATTGGAGCCAGAGGGTAAAGATTTACCGGTAGCTCCTTCGGCTGAAACAGAAGCAATGTGGCTCCGCTGTGAGGGCGCTTCTGAGATAGACACCGCTGAACCGGAAACAACGGAGTTAGGAGCATCGCCTACGGTAGGTGCAGGTGGCCCCTTTTGGCTTTCACCTGAAGTAGGCTCATGAATGATCTCGACGGAAGACGGTATAGTGGTGACAGAGGGATCTGACGAAGTGGTAACAGGGGGATCTGACGAGACAGAACGAGCTCCCCCAGAGGTCGCCGTAGAGGTCGTTGCTGAGCACAAGCTCGGGGTCGGTGGGGGTTCCACGTAATATGGTTCCACGGATTGAGCGGTGGGATCATATAACGCAGCTGATGATACGGCTGCGACGGTCGGTTGCTGTGGGGCGATTGGCCTGAATGGAAACGTGGTCGGGCCGTGATACCGCGGTCCGAAGTAGACCGGAACTGCGGAGGATAAGGCCGAATTAGGCAGAGCATAATCAAGAGCCAAAGGTGGGTGGCGTGACAAAACAAATTCCGACGCTGCCGGCTGCTGATATACCGGTGGCAAAGGCAACTGTACCGGCTGCTGTAGCACAGGCAATGGCGGCAGTCCTGGTGGGGGACTAAGGAATGACGTTGGTGGCGCACTGGACTGCATGCCAACATTTACTGCATGTCCACACGGGCACTGCTGGGTGCCGGAAAAATTATAGGCACCAGCTAAGTTAATCGAGTTTGTGCGACCACACTGAGGACAATTTGACGTAAAAGACATGGTAAACGATAACTAAAAATATAAAAACATGACGTACGAGACATATATTTGAAAATTCCACAGTTATATACAATAATAAACGGCACAATTTTGATAAATAAAGAATTTGAATTGCTATATGAAAATAAAAATAAAAAAATAACCACATCACGTGTTTCAGTTATAATTGTAAAATTCTACTTCGTTAAAGAAACCACTCACAGTAGAGATTTAACCCCCTGACCGAAGTCATATACAAAATCATCTAGGATAATTGGATTGGGAAATTTGTGTTTAAGCAAATAAATTCTATGTCATTCTATATATATAAAAGAATCGGATGACAGTCTATATATAGTATTAATTAAACAATTCAAAGAAGATAACGGGATCTCACGACTTATTAGTAGTTAGACAGGATATCTTTATAAAACCTAATTATAAGGCGGGATGCCATCTAATACTTGCAACAAATATCTTTAGAACATAAAACAGAAACAGTGGTTGCACAGTGGTAAGTTCTAATGCCTGCGAAATAGGACTATTTTAAATCTAGACAACAGTCACACTGGAATAATTGCAGTCGGAACATTCAAAGCAAAATTCTTTAGGTTACATTAATTATTTATTGGAGAGAACTGTAAGTGAATAATGTTTGATCTAAATAACTTGCACGAAAAGGCAATGCTGTAGGCACTTTTAGTTTCTACTAATGACCACACACAAATCAAACTAATCTGCAATTGACATCATGGTACCAAACGTCATATTGAATATTGTAAAAACGGGACAAGACACTGACATACAAATCCACCAATACACTAAGACAGAGATTATAATTACGTAGCCAATATTAATACAACAGATGCTTACAACCAAATCAAACAAACAATAATTTTGAACACAATGCATTCACAATATAAACTAAAACTAGACAATAATAATAAGAATAATAATGAGTAGTAATAAATAGCTAAAATTATGTCCGATAGCGCTCCGGTGGGTGACGTTTTCTTTCCGGATACCGACGGTAGGGTACCGTTGTAGGTGCATTTCCTGAAGACTGGTTATTATTTTGTCTCATCCCAGGAGGTTCGACGGTTGTTGGAGTCATGGTTCCCAGAGTAGCTTGATTTTCTACTATTCCGGGGACAAAAGGTTCACGATATAGTTTCAACCGGTTACTATGGACAATTTGCTCTTGTCCCATCCTTTTCCCATGAATTGGGGTGATAGCAACGTTAGGAAGGCGCAGTCCCGAGATGACATAGGGACCGTCCCATTGCAAAGCCAGTTTTCTTCGTTTAGGAAAATTCATTAAGACCTTGTCCCCAATACGCCAGTCAGGCCAGCATGATCCTTGGTCATAGAAGGTCTTCTGCTTGTCTTGCGCTTGTCTAAGCAAGTCAGAAGCTATACTCCAGACAGCTCTAAGCTGTGAAGTCAATTCTTCAGCATATGTTGGTGCGTCGTTGTAGTTGAGTTCAGGCAGGGCCAAAGCTGCGTCAGTTGGTAGAAGGGGTATTCTACCATAGACCATTCGGAATGGAGACATTTTTGTACTCTCGTGCTCTGCACTACGATATGCAAACAGGACCAGAGGAAGATACACATCCCAATCTGTGTTTCCGGTGTTCACATAGGTAGTGAGCATTCCCAAGAGGGTTCGGTTGAACCGTTCTACCATTCCATCACATTGAGGGTGATAGGGTGAAGTAGAAACCTTTAACGTCCCGCAGAGTGCGAGAACTTCTGCCAGCAGTTCCGACATGAAATTTGTTCCACGGTCGGACAGCAAACGTCTGGGGGCACCATGTCTGCAAAGGATATCAGTCACAAAGATTTTCGCTACTGTAGCTGCAGTCTGATCAGGGATGGCTGCGCATTCTGGATACTTAGTGAAGTAATCCATGAATACAATGATGTATTTCATGCCTGACTGAGACATAGGAAATGGACCAAGGATGTCCACACCTACACACTCAAATGGGCCTCCCACTTTTATGGGAACCATTGGAGCTTTTGACTTTTTGACTGGCCGTTTTCGGGCTTGACAGCCATGACAGGTATCACAGTATTTCTTCACGTCGGCGTGCATTGTTGGCCAAAAATACCGTTCAAGGAGCTTCAAGTAAGTTTTCCCGTATCCAAGGTGAGCTCCCATAGGTTGATCATGATAAGCCTGTAGCAAGGCCAACCTTCTTTTCTGCGGGATAGCGAGCTGTTCGTTTAGAACACCTCTAGGCGCGAATTTAGGATAGAGATGAATTAAAACTCCGTCCTGCAAGCTGTAACGTGGGGAGGCCATGATTACTTCAGCAGCTTGCTTTGGATCTTCTGGAATTTCTTTATCTCGCAAATACGAGATCATGTCCTTGAAATCAGGATCTTCCGCTTGCTCTTTCTTAATTTCTTGGAGCTCTGCATCACTTTCTTCACAAATGAGTGCGTTCACCCTATACGATGGCATTTGGTCGTCGTCATCGTCTTCATCACAGATTTTCTTCACAGCAGTTTCACAACTTTCTGGAATGTACCTGGACAATGGATCTGCAACTTTATTGCTTTTTCCCGGCTTGTGTATGACGTCATAGTTGTAGTTTCTCATATCCATGGCCCATCTAGCGATTCTGCCGTTAGGTGTTTTCAACGTCAACATCCAACACAAGGCGTTATGATCAGTGACCAGGGTGAATTTGTGTCCATACAAATAATGACGGAACGTCTTCACTGCAAATATCATCGCTAGGCATTCCTTTTCCGTAGGAGTGTAGTTCTTTTCGGTGTTGGTCAACAGGCGGGAAGCAAAAGCTACAGGATGTTCTCCATCGTCTCGTACTTGGCCCAACACAGCGCCAACACCAATGTTGCTGGCGTCAGTAGTCACCAAGAATGGTTTCTCAAAGTCAGGATAGATAAGAATCGGCTCGCTGGTCAGCTTTTCCTTGAGGGCGTTAAAGGCAGTTTCACACCCTTCTGTCCATTCAAACTGCACGTTCTTCCTTGTCAGGTAGTGAAGATCACTAGCGATGGTGGCAAATCCCTCAATGAACCTGCGATAGTAGGAACACAGGCCTATGAACGCTCTTACGTCATGGGCTGACTTAGGCCGCGGAAAGTTTCTGATCGCACTTGTCTTCTCTGGATTTGGTTCAATACCGTTTCGTGATATTTGATGACCAAGATAGATAATCTTCTCTCGGCAAAAAGTGCATTTGCTGAGCTTCAGCACCAAGTTTGCCTCTCTTAGTCGTAGAAAGACAGAGTGAAGGTCACCAAGGTGATGATCGAATGTGCGAGAAAACACAACGATGTCATCAATGTAAGCCAGACAATTATGCCATTGGAGACCTGAGAGCACAATGTCAACTAGGCGTTGAAATGTAGCTGGGGCGTTGCAAAGCCCAAATGGCATAACAGTAAATTCGTACAGGCCGTACAAGGTGGTGAATGCTGTTTTCTCTGCATCTTTATCCGCCATTTGGATCTGCCAGTAGCCACTAGCCATGTCAAGAGTAGTAAAATATCTAGCACCTCCGAGAGCATCCAGAATTTCGTCTATCCGCTTCAAGGGAAAAACATCCTTTTTGGTGATTGCGTTCAGTTTCCGGTAGTCCACACAGAAACGGAGGGTTCCGTCTTTCTTCGCGACCAGTACGATGGGTGATGACCATGGACTGTAACTCGGCTTGATGACACCTTGACTGAGCATTTTATCAATGTGTTCCTTTACCACACGTCTTTGAGCAACAGGTATTCTGTACGGCTGTTGCTTGATGGGTCTTGCGTCACCAGTGTCTATCGTATGCTCCACCCAATCTGTTCTTCCAAGTTCACCGTCGGGTCCAACAAAACGATCTTCAAACTGCAGGAGGATGTTAATCAATTCTTTCTTCTGTTCCGGCGTCAAATCTGTGTTGCTCAGATCCAACTGCTCTTCAATCCAACTTGCAGTCTTAGGTTCAGACGGTGTAGGATTCGTCGTCAAGCTATTGACTCTATAGCCTACTTCTTCGTTGTTGATTCCCTGATATTCTTCCACCGTTCCTAGCACCGTATTGGCATACACAGGGACTGGCTGGTGTGTAGGATTTAGAACTTTAATGGCTATAGTCGATCCATGAGCAATTGAAGGAAGCAATGCTCTTGCAGCATACAGATTCATTTTCCCTAGATTTTCCACATGCGGTTCAAAAATTCCCGAGCCGTCAAACCCATTTCTCAAATAGGCGCATGGAATCATCATTTCACACCGAGGCGGAACAGTAAGTTTTTCCAGTACCATTATTTCTGGAACTCCCTTTTCACGGGTCAGTCGTAGATATTGATCACCAAGTTTCACTCTTCGTTTGATGAAGTCTACTTCCACAGTCTTGAACCTTCGGAGCAAGTCTAGGCCAAGGATCATTGAATGCGTCATGGATGTTGTGACAAAGAGTTCCTGTTCAAAACTAGCTTTTCCCAGATGTATGGTAGCTTTGACAGCTCCTATTATCGGTATTCGTTGGCCCGTTACTGAAGTGGCAGTAACTGACTTCGTGAGAAAAGTATTGTTAACTGCTGGAGGCAGCTGTTCAAGAAGATCCTTATGGATGATGGTGAGTTCACTGCCAGTATCCAATAAACCATGGACAGGTAGAGTTTCAATCTGCAATGAAATGTTGGTAAGAGCTGCTAGTGGAGGTCCACTACTAGAAATAGCATTGACTCCACCTGAATAAACTGCTTCTTCTCGTTGTAGTGATCGTTTAGCTCGTGTGGTCGATCTAGCTGGAGGAGGAGGAGGAGGTACTCTGAAGGTACTGAAAGAATGTTCAGAGCTTTCTGGTATGGCGTCCAGTCTTCCAGAGAACGACGAAGGTGGTTCTCTTGGTAGTGTGGCAAGATTGACCATAGGAATTTCGGCTTGGGTAAGCTTAGGCCTCTTAGAGGTGGTCTCAGATGTGAAGCTAGCAGCATCTTCATGTAATAGTCTGTCCAATGTAGCGGAGTCTGCAGGATCGTCCATGCTAACATGGCCCGATTCAGGATCTACATTCATAGTACCAGGCGTATTTGGTCGTGACCGTCTGGACGAGCGGCTTGGGCGGAAATTCGCTTGTCGCCACCGTCTGTTCAAATTAGCCAAGTAAGCACGCAGTGGAGTCCACAAGCGCGTCACATTCAACATTCCAGCAACTTCGACTCCGTTTGGAAAACAATGTGCCAGAAGAAAACCCAGAGTGATGTAGAAACAACACAGAAAGGTCCAAATTTGGAACCAATTCAGTGATAGGCCATACAAGAATCCAAAGTACCCTTCGTCCATGATATTGGCAATGAAGTTCTGAGTTCCTACTTGCGTCGAAGTATTATACCTCTCCTTCATTCCTAGTGAATCCAGAATCTTCCGTTGGAAATTAAGCTCTCCAAGGAGTTCATTCAAGGTGATCTGAGTCTGCAAATCTGACCAATTGTACATGACAATTTGGTGAAAGATGGTAGGTTCAAACGTCCAGGAGGACGTGTAGTTCCAGTCGAAGATTCGGAGTTCTGGTATGTCTCTCAATTCAGAATAGGTTCCATCTGGTTTATAGAGCAAGGTCTTGTTCTGCAACCGAAATGGAATCTCTTTGCTATGGCTGCATTCAGCGGGCAAACCATGAGTCTGGACGATGTTTGTGACTACGTCCATATAGCCTAGGTGCTCTTCGCCATGGTAGCGGAATTTGATAGGAATTTCCTTTGTACATGTTTCATTCATGGCAGCTAGCCAATAGTTTCCAGGTTCTAGGCTTTGACAGGGCCAGACTTCAACCGCCATGCCACCTGCTCTGGCATAGACATTTGGGCGCTGGAGAACTGCTCTCACAGTTAAAGTTGGGTTAGCCAGAAGATCGGCTTTCAGGATTTCCAAGGTATTGGCTGCCATCTTACAGACAGCACCAAGGGCATGGGCGAAGGCAAAACGGATGTTACTACTCTCCTTCAACGTTATTGCTTGGAGTGATGAGGCAAGGATGTCTGTAGTAACAATCCCATTCTTTTCTGCCCAGCTTCTCAGGATCGGTTTCCCAGCCTTGGCTAAGTAGCGTTGTATTTCAGCTTCCTGGTCAGGACTGATGGCTGGAGCAGAGGTAGCTGTGGCTTCATTGGCTTGTCGTTTCTGCCGGACTGTCTTCGCTCGATGTGCCCAATACAGCTTCTGACCGAGAATACGGAAAGGGATTCCTTGATCGCTGACATGGAGTTCCTTACCCTCGCAGTCCTTAGTTACCCAACCTTTACGGAAGGTCAGAGCTAGATTTCCATCTTCCGAGAGCCAATTCTCATCCCATTGATGCCCAGGAAGAGGTTTCCAAGGAAGGAACTCACAGCCTTCATCCTGATTTACATCCCAAAGGAGGTAGGTTCCGTCTTTCAGCTGGCATGCACCCGAAGAATAGTCACAGTGACTGACATCACCTGCAGTGCTCTCCATTTGTTGTGTGTGATGTCGTTTGTACACATAAGCTTCGTGCAAGAAGCAGTTGGTGATTTCGAAATGTTTGTAGTAACAGCAATTGATGCCTCCTCCAGGATACCACCAGTCTAATTGTTTGTTTGTCTCGTAGAGGTCACCAATCTTTGCAAGAGGGCCCTCCGAGCACTTGTGCCATTCCTTCATGCTGTAGCACTCGTCTGCGTCTACACGGATGTTAACCTTTTTGTCCAGTTCTACGTGATGAGTACCAAAGAAATATGTCTTCACGTCTTTTTCTTGCTTCACCTTCGTGCATTTATATGCCTTTGACTTGTACTGGACGTAGTTGCGTTTATAGAGCAAAACGTCTGTGGCCAGTGGTTGAGAGTCAGGGTCGGTGAACGACACGTAGCACTGTAGTGGTTCCGGTAATTTCCAAAAAGACTTGCCCTCATCAGACATGCAAAGCATAGGGTGTTCAGGCGCGATGAGCACGTTACCTGCCTGGACAGTGCCCAGGAAAACACCCAAGAAGAGGGAAAAGAAGAGCAGGGTTCCCAGGGTAGAGAACTTTGAGGTAGCTCCCCTTCTCGGAGGATCTGGCTTCATGGACCAACCTTCACTTGCAGTGGCAGATGTGCTAATGCTAGCACAAGCTGATTGGCTGAAGGAAGGTGAACTATCGTCAGTGATTTGAGCAACCAGTCGTTTGTTCTGCTCGGTCAAAACCTGGTTCATTTCTCGTTCCCGCTGGAGTTCAGAAACGAGCCGTTCCCGTTCTTCATTCCAAGGGTTGCGCATGGCTGCTTGCTGAGCAGGCTGGGATGCCTGCGTAATCAAGTTCACTCTCCGGCGAACTGGAGCTGAAGAATTACCAGGCGGACTCATCCGCAAAATTCCTGGTCGAGAGTTGCCGTTACGGGGCCCGTCATAAGATCGGTTTCCTCCATCTTGCCTAAACGTCTGATGCATTTCCTGCACTTGCGCCTGTCTTTGTCTGCAGGCTGCAGCATAGTGACCAGCTCGCCCACAGTACTGACAGATGGGACGGGAGTCTGTGGTGAACTGACGTGGTCCGACTTCTCTTCGTTGACCATTTCCGTTGCTCCGACGAGGCGGTTCAAATCTTTGTTGGGACATCTGGCGAGAGAGATGCGCCATTTGCTCTTGGAGTTGCTCGACGGTTTTCTGCAGGTTTGCAATGCCAGCAGAAGAATTCAACACTGCGGCCGCTGGCAACAAAGGTGTGGGACCTGCGGCGGGCTGACTATTCACAGCACCGACATTAAACTGTCGGGGCAAATCGTTCAGGTATGGCATCGGAGGTGCCGTCTGATAGGGATACTGGGGATGCATAGCTTCCAGTGCCTCCAGCTGCTGTGCCTTCTGTACGGCATCCTGGAAATTCTGAGGGTTCAGAGGCAGGAGTGCTCTCTTGTAGTAGGGGTGCAGATTCTGTAGGATACTTCTAAAGACCAGAATGTCTTTGGCTGCTGAGGTCATGTCCGGATAGCCGTCATCGGCCAGCTGTTGGATATGCCAGGCAAAGTCTGCGACGGCTTCGTTGGGCTTCTGCTGACGGGAGGCGAGACTGAGACTGGCCAACATCTCCGCTTCTTTTCTTTCCAATTTCTTAATCAGCTCGGCCTTAAGCTGGGGGTAATCTGTCTTCACGGCCGGGTCCAGGTCTTCGTATTTCTTCCCAGCCTGTTTTCTCATGAAGACGGGTACCAGCTTAGCCTTCATGGCATCGTCGCAATTCTGGGCATCCGTAACAAAATCGAATGTACGGAACCAGTCCTTTATCTGTTCATCCGGCTTGCCGGAGAAAACTGTAAGGGCGTCCTTGGGTAGCGTGAAGCTTCCTGCAGCCATGGGTAACTGAGGGAGGTTTGGAATTTGAGGGTGGTGAACCTGAGGTTGCTGGGTTAGCAGATCAACGGCCTGACGCAAAGAGTCAAGCTGAGTAATAGGATTCCTTTGCCGCAGTTGGGCGAGGAAGTTAGGGTCCACTACACTGAGGTCTGATTGGACTCGGCGGAGGTCAGCGCCAACTTGTTGCAATCGCTGGTCTAGTCCGCTGTCAAGGGCGGTGAGACGGCTTTCAAGGGAGGAGAGGCTGGAACTGAGGCTGCTGATATTAGTTCGGTCCTGATGGATCTGGTAGGCCTGTTGACGCAGATGGTTTTGGATTTCTTCTGGGGACAAGAGACGGGTTTCCGAGGAAGATTTAGACTGGGCGGTGTCAGACACTGCTGCTGCTGTGGATTGGGTTGGCTGTGGTGGTTGTGGATTCACGGAGGCGTCGCTGCTCGCAGCTTGTGGATCCGTAGGTCTGGTAGACTGGGCTGACGCTGAAGCTGGTGCTGCTGCTGCTGCTGTTGTCTTCCGAGTTCTGGGTGGGGTCCGTTGCATGCACGTTGACTGATCGGACGCAGAGATCCCACTCCTGACACCAATGTAACAGACCAGCCTAGAGTCAGCCTACGGAAAGGTTACACTAGTTTATTGCCGAAATAGGACTTCCCTCGGGAAATACTGGTTAACTCAAATGGAGCTCCCTCAGGAACTGCAAATGAACTTATTAATATACGGAACTCCCTCAGGAGTTGCGGATTAACAAGGAGTCCCCGCAGAGACTACAGAACACATAAGAGACCCGGGGAAAGACATTTCAAAAGTGGCAGAACCTCGGATGACTTTAACACATAACCTTAGTAGACAAATGGTTGGTGTTGCAGAAGACACAAAGTTTGTACGGAGCAGCCTGCAGAACTGAAAATTTAAGAAATGTTGTACTTTATATACTTTGTAAAATAGCCTACGGGGAAATAGAAAAGTTTAGTTTTAAATGTTACGGAGTGACGCAAAAATGGAGAAAAATGACATACTAAAATGAACTAGAGCGTAAACTATCGTTTAGAAGTTGCTGAAACAAAATTAGTTAAACATGGGGGGGCCGACGCGAGCGTTACGTTACAGTTACAAAATCTTACACCACAGCGCAAATAGGTATTACATTTACGACTTACAGGACGACAAAACATTTTACATTTTCGGATAGGACAAGACATGTTGGCTTTAGCAGCCATTTTATCATTAATTTTTTTAGCTTCAACTACTTTTACAATTTCTAATTTAGAGTATATACAATATATGTCTTTGAAAGACAAGAAGAACAAGCAGCAATAGTAATTACTTGTTGTTTCTGTTGTTGTTCAAATCCTGGGTCGTTGAACCCAGGAGGACAGCCACTGTTATCACCCAAACCGGGAGGATCTGCTTGAGGACTACTAGAACCGTGATGATAACCTTGGGAGTCAGCTAAACCATGGTGACCACCGACAGCATCCTCAAATCCAGGGGGCCCATATCCTGGGTCGTTGAACCCAGGAGGACAGCCACTGTTATCACCCAAACCAGGAGGATCGGCTTGAGGACCACCAGAACCGTGAGGATAACCTTGGGAGTCAGCTAAACCATGGTGACCACCGGTAGCATCCTCAAATCCAGGGGGCCCATATCCTGGGTCGTTGAACCCAGGAGGACAGCCACTGTTATCACCCAAACCAGGAGGATCTGCTTGAGGACTACCAGAACCGTGAGGATAACCTCGATTTTTAGATAGGTCATGTGGACCACCGATAGCATCCTCAAATCCAGGGGGCCCATATCCTGGGTCATTGAACCCAGCAGGATAACGTCCAGGATTATCAGGTTGATGACTATCGTTTCCATGGTTGAGGAAATCAGTAGTGTTGAGACTGCTTTCAGATTCTTCTACATTGAGGGAAAAGATACTGTGGTTTGGTAGGTATGAATCGTATAGACAGTATATTCCTTGCGAATCATAAAATAAACCATACAAGGAATAATCTTTTGTCATGTGCTGGCTCATGATGAAGTGAATATAACAGTTTAGGAACTGTTCTTTTATATTATTTGCTAGCAAAAAATAGTTCATCGAATTAGAACACTTTCTGATTTTATTAAGAGTTTTTAGGTATTTAGAACACCAACTTTCCATTACTTTTTCAAAATCTAGTGGTTTGGTATGTGTACTCTGCTTCGTTAATTAGTCATTTTGAATACAAAACCCTGACTGTTAACCCATTTTTTATGACAGAAGTAGTTTTCGGTAATTTTCTTTTAAATTGCTTCAAGCACAATTACTTTCATTAACAGCAAAAGAAGGTTATGTCATTTCAAAAGGGATATTACAAAGTTGGTTTTAAAGTGGAAACAAGTAAAATAAGGTTGGTTTTACTGTTTCGAAATATTACAAACCTTTTGTCAAATTGTGAATACTACTTGTATTTGTCTTTATAATTTTACATTCAATTTCATTAAAGTTATTTATTTTCTTGGAATAAATCAACACAGCTAAGAGCTATTAATAGTTTCTGATATATGTAAGGGTTGTTGTTGTTGTTGTTGCAGTTGTTGTCGTTGTTGTTGCTGTTATTGCAGCTGTTGCTATCAGTTATCTAAATTTGTAGAAAATTTGAGATATATATTAGGAGTAACAGAGGTTTATACAAGATAGGAACACAATTAGGGGATCACACTTGAGATATGAGGTTCAAGTGGAAACTATTAGGGGACCACACTAGGGGGACCACAATTTATGCAGAACGCCTAAAAACAATACTACTGGACTTCAACAGATTACAGAGCCCAAATTTTAGGCGACTGAAGCTGCCAAATTTTGTTCCATCATGTGATGGCAGTCACATTTTAATTTCTTTATTGGAAATCTCTGGTGTTAGTTAGCAACATTGACAGCAAAGGCAAAGACTTAAGATTACGCCAAATAAACGCAAAACTGGTTTTTTTCGGACACCTCACCCCAGCTGGTATTCCGGATAGGGTAGTGCCAGCTTGTCTTCAAAGTTTATTGGGTGTGGGGATCTGACACTGAATAACTGCAATTGCAATTATCCGAGGTGTTCTCCAAGCCTATCGGGGCGTCCATTACTTTAACCGTAATGAAGACCGAGTGGCAGCGCTCACCAAGCAGGCGGCCGCCCCTTGCACAGACTCTGTAAATCGAGCCACTAACTGACCATTCCTCTGATAGCCATACAACTGATCCAAATAAACAAGTTACCCCTTAAAAGGGGAATAATACCGCCGTAGTGTTTGAATTGTATGTGTTCGCTGTTTTGTTTGTTTTCATAGAAAATAGTGTTCTACTGTTCTGTGACGTTAGCATTTGACTAGTTTCAACTCCCCAACATTTGCAGTTGAATGACAAAAGAATTCGAGACAAAAGAATGACAGCATTTTATTGCTATTGATTGTGAAACTAAAATACTACCGGAAGAAGGATTCGATCTGTGTCCGGACCAGCCCCAAGCGGACACTCTAACCACTACACGGCTCTGACTTGAACAATTTATCGACTAAACCGCGAGATAAAAAAATTATGATTTATCTATATATGTTTATTTTTAACAATTTATCTAATTCTAAAGTAAAGCAAACACTAATGAAACAAATACAATGCAAGCGCAAAATCAATCTTTTCACACGAAAATTGTAATTGTAGTTTTAGCTATTTATTGATTTGTTAAACGTCTGCCATTCAAGTGACAGGAAAATAACGCCCGATTTTCGGTAATATGAGAAAAGGCAGACAGTGATCGTTTGCAAAACAATTTACAGAACGAAGAAATTGAAGTAAATCGACTGCGATAATGCTCTAAAAATTGCAAAATCATAGAAAAATTGTTGGACAAAAAAACCTGCGTGCTAGGACATGTGTTGAAGATAGGACGGAAATCCTCCGCGCCAAGCAATTTACATGCAAAACATTATAATTCAGATGGTCAACCCATTACAAGTATACCGCCTCCGGCGGTATAAAAAGAGGTCATTTATTCCACAGAGAGAAAGTAAGTGAAATTCCAAGGTAATTTGTATTCCAGAATTGTGAAAGAATTAAAACTGTAACGACTACTTCTTACGAGATAGGTGGATCGACAAACTGGTTTTGCGAACGTTTATTCTAAGTCCGACATCTGAATGCTTGCTTATTCATTAGAATCATTACTAATACATAGTTTTATACTCTGCTGTATCATTAATCGTGTATAAGTGTGTGCATAGCATACTCTAAAACCGATCATAGTAGACCTGCTGCGTCGTGACTCAGCAGGAAAAATAAACAGTAACAGTTTATTAGCTTTTGTGGAATTGGCATTGACATTGAAAAAGACAGTAACAGTTTATTAGCTTTCGCGGAATTATCTGTTTTTCATTTAGCACAGTTTATTTATCACAAAAGCTACTGACACATGATTCGCTAGCACAAAGATATATTAAGTAATGAGTACAACGAGCATACGTAGAAGAAAATATCACATTTCTTTATTTCAACGGTTCGTAAGAAATAGTTGTCATGTGACTTGACTACATTATAGAACAGATCTCGATTGTCTACTTCAAGACCTCTGTCCGTAATAAATCGTGACCGCAAAACCATAGCGATTAGTGGTATATTCAATACATAGGCTACTCATGAGATTTAAATCTTGCAAATCTAATCTGCTGCCAGGAACCACACAAAATATGTTGACTGCGTTGCATTATTGCAAGTTATTTCAACAAGCATAATAATAAAAATAAAAATAATAATAATAATAGTAATAATTAGTAATAATAGCAATAAAGTAAATACTTCATCTCCTACCCCACTCAAAACCTTTTTAGTAAATCTAAGCATTTTACTTGTTCGTTTGTTTCTATTTCCCAACAGACTATAAGCTTTTATTAATTATGCGTTTTTATTGACTGTTTTCATTTATTCTTCAGCGTTTTTAATTATTTCTGTAGGCAGGCTCAGGTTTGGTGGAATATATCTGTTCTTAAGCCGGTACTTCTTCGGTGTATCTTGGTCGAGATCAATAAGCAGGAGGTTTTCAAATTGCGTGACTGAAAGTCTCCGTAAAATAAACAGTGTCAGGTGAAAACATTTGCCGGACCGACCCGATTCATTGTTTTCAATTTGTTTTCAATTTCGCGCTGCACCACCAAAAGATCATAACAAAGGATTCTTCAAGTTTGTCATAATATTTATCTAAATGCTGTCCGTAAAGTCGCATTCCCAAAATTAAAGTAAGTTCAAATCAAGCAATAAACCTATCATTATTCGCACCCCATAAGCCGAAGTAAACCGTAGTGGAGCATTACATCGGCTTTTCCGCAGCAACAAAAGCTTTGTTGGCCGACATCGGTTTTCTTCAGAGAAACCATAGAGAATCCACCTTCCGGATAGAACAAGATCATTCTCTCAGGGATGGAATGGCAAATAGTGTTGTGGCGCTCAAACATTTCGACACCCCATTCAGGGTGCGGCTTCGGTTGAATCCAATGCTTTGAATCCAATGAATCCAATTTGTCGCACCAGGGTTCGGTGATAACCACATATTCGACTTCGCTCCCGGCTCCCAATTTCCACGATGCCTCTTGAAATTACTGGGTAAAGACGGTTTCCTGTCATTATCGGGATTAACTGTTATATTCGTAGTCCACTCTATCTCAGACGGATCCCTGAACTCCTCCACCGTCCTCTCCTTATACCGCTCAGGATCCTCATCATGATCGAAAAAGCGAAACTGATCAACACCGGCTCTTATGATCGCCTTTATCTCACAATTAACACCCAAACATTTAACCGTAACAAATCGGACAGTTATCAGGTAGGGACGGCAATGCGAACTCCTACTGCTCTTCGGTTTGAATTTTCTGAGTTTGTCCAAACTAGGTATAGCGCAATCACCGCCAAACCCAACCGAACGTGCTGCCACCCACATTTTGAACATAACAAGAATCTGTGATTCAATTTACTGATGACTAGGCTGCTGTTTCGAAAAGACTGTACCGCCAGAAATTTCGCGACGTAAGGTTCCTCCAGTAAAACATCACCAACTAATGAAATTCGACATCAGGGTTCCAATGCTTCACTTCATTGCAATTGCTATAAGATGTTTGAGGGGAGATATGCTGTAACACAACAAGATTCACCTCGCCAATATTGCACGAACCTGCATGCCAAAATTTATGCGCCATGCTCGCACACTACTAAAAATACATAAACTTGGTATCCAAGGACAAACAACAATCAGTCTCAAATATACTTATTTTTTACACTAGTGTGCAAATCAGTCTTTTAAATTATCGCTATAGGCACAAAACTGAAAGTCTTGCGAGACTTTATTTTTGATAAAAGGGTGAGGGTCGAGGGTTGAGATTTTATTTTTTGAGTACTGATTTTTGGAGCGCTGGATCCACATTTGTGATATTAGGCTCACAAATTTCAGTTACAGAAACAAATTTATTTATATTTAGCATATATGTAAGGATATGCGGACTCAGGAATATTTTTGGCTTACCTTTGCAATTCTTATCACAGAAACACTAGCCAAATCCACTGTGGCACGGAATTGCACATCTGAACTCAGACATAACTGAAAAATTCTAGAGGTACGTATCTTTGCATCCGTATTGCAAATGTTTACTCAGAGAAAAATGTTTTGAATCCGTTGAGTAATTTGCGAATTTTTGAAACTTCTAGTTCAGAATTAGATTATCATACTTACCCTAAGCTTTAATAAAATTGGAGTGTTGTATAGGAATTTCATAAGGTGGAATAGAAAAAATAAAATAACAATGTTTTACCTGAGTCGGAAAGAAAAATGAAATAGGTAAAGGATGCAAGAGTATAAATCTTATGGCCCATAAATGTATGTCGTGCCAGCGAAATAGACTGAAAGTGAAATAAAAGGTGAAACATTTTAAATAATCTGATGCAAAATGAATTCTCAAGACAAATACTAACTGCAGGAAAATTTATTTACAAAATTTTACAGATAAAAAATTTTAAAATAATTTTTCCTTCTCACTGCTGCGGTTGGTTTCAGAACTATCACCATACCATCAGCTTAGGTCTGTGATTTGCTGCAAGGGTCATATACTTAGTGGTGCAAGAAGTGTACTACTTATACGTTAAGATTTGATGGTTTTCAGCTGTTGATTTAGTTTGAAGCAACTCATTCACTACCTACTGACAGCTCTAAAAATTTAAAACTGCATTTTAATGACGCTTAAGGTAGCGATTCCGCTTGGGTACATACTGTTAGCATGCATGCAAAGCAAGTCCAATTTTGGTAAAACTTTACAAAATTTTCTCTTAAGCGTTCTAGCACCTTCTGTACAATCTCGCTTTGAACCGTCGGCGTTTTGTGTTCGGGGTGAATTTTGCCTATTTGTAACAACTGGGTACTTCCATAGTAATAATCATAATATTCAATCGAAAGATCTCATTAAGCTCTATATTTCTCCTTTTGGAAACACATTTTATACATTTCCCATAACATGAGATATAGTCAACTTGTTGCTTCGTCATCAAAAACTTTTGTGGTTCCCCAATTGCCGCTTCCGAGCCAAGAGAAGTCCCTACTTACATTAAAGATGTGAACCAAAGCTATAAGTCCTTACTCCCTTTGTAAAGCTTTAAGACTAACCTCTTGTAAAGCACTAAGCTAAGACCTTGTAAAGTTTTAAGCCCCTACCCACATTTAAAGGTACAAACCAAAGCATAATCCCTATTCACTCTTAAAACTACCATTTATGTTCCCACCAATGCTGTGATCCTCCCCCTACTCGACTCATTTTCACTTTTTTCTATATCTTCCTTCCTTCTCATCTTCCATAAATACCCAAAAACTATCAAACGCTATGAATCTATCAAAACATTGAAAATGATTTTAATTTTACTACCCAAAAAGGTTAATCTTGATTCACCTTCAGAATTTTTCATCAATTTTAACTATAGACCCTATGTTCCCATTTATACCTTCTCCATTGTCAATTTTTCACTTAAAAATCCAAAAATCACTTTGTACCCACCCTCTACAATACCACCCCATCCTAACCCTATCATAAAAAATACAATATCCAGTAAAACAAGACAACAAACAATCAGTACAATGTACTGTATTCCACAATGTACAAAGTGCTGGCTTGAATAACAACTGCCAGCCCCCACGTGAAACTAGAAGAAACTATTAGAAGAAACAAATACATAGTTCGATTAAAGTGCTAATTTGGGAAAAAGGTTGAATTGGGCATCTCTAGAGAAAAACTGTCAGATTAGTAATCCAAGTTCTATCAAATTTTCGTCCAATCCCACAATTTTATCTGATTAAATTCAGAAACTGTCACCCCAATTTTTATTAAACCCAATCAAAGTAAATCGCTAATTTCGTCTATTCCTTTCGCGAATTAAAAGAAAGGTCACTTTGATTTAATGTAAAACATCAATAAAACAACATATCTTGTTCCCAGATCAAATTAAAAATTCAAATTATAAAATAATGAGGTGACGCAAGCAAACTGGATTGGAGCATAGTCTTAAAAACTAAACAGAGAACTAAACCAGGAACTTTAAACAAGACAGGTCTGTAATCTGAACCTTCCTTTAAAACAAGAACTTATTGGAAGTCAGCGATTTCAACGTCTGGTCTTAGTTTAAGAAGATAGGAAGAGGACAAGCACCGACACCATTTGTTTATATATGTATATAATCGCCTTGTATTTGACTTAAAGTCATACTGTCTACAATTAGAAAAACTGTCAAATTAGTAATCCAATTTCAATCAAATTTTCGTATAATCCCACAGTTTTATCTAATTAAACTCAAAATCTGTTTCACTTTTTATTAAGCACAAAGTAATTAGCTAATTTTGTTTAATCCTTTTGCGAATTAGAAAAAAGTCACTTCATTTAATGAAAAACTTCAATCAGAATTGGGGCATAGTCTTAAAGACGAAACAGGGAACCAAACAACCTTTAAGGAGACGCCTGCATTATTGGGATTATTGATATAAAATTTGGACAGATTGCGCAATCTCTTGACAAAATTGCGGCAGCTGAGAGCCCATTATGGGATAGCTACCTTCACGGCTTAAACAACGTTGAAATATTATTTAAGCTCCATATGATAATTGCACAGCGCGAATGATATGAATGCACAGCGTGAAAGAGCATAAAAAGAGCTTTAAAGCTATGTGTATATCCCTTCTCTACGTGGTTTGTATCGAACGTTGCAGGCTGTTGAATATATGACAAAGTTACGTTTACCATCCCAATGACAGCAAAAGTGAAGGAAAAAGACGTGCGTAAATAATGCTACTGCCTAAGTTAGATCTAAATTTGATTTATGTTTGCTGCTTATGCTCTGTTTCAGAACTACACCCTTTTTAGGGCTTCCCTTGTTGTATTCTGCATATTTAAATCACCCCTAGTAGTACGTTTTACATTCAAAGTCTACAGTAAGGCCACAATTATAATTTTAAACAGCTAGGTTAATAATAGCGTACAGTATTATTCGTAGGTAAAGGCTAAAATTTATGACCGTTTTTGAATTCAACATAGTCAAATTAGCCTTCGTAGAGCGTTTCCGCACAAGAATTCAACAATAATGCCACAATTATAATTTTAAATAGCTAAATTAATTATAGCGTAAAGCGCGTATTAAGAACTAAACTCCAACGCAATTTTCGAGTTCTATGGCGCTGGTTCGGGTATTTGCAGCAAATTTTGAAAGACTGTAATTTGCTCAATTCTTGTAGTTCAACGATAATTTTTATATCGCTTTAAAACTTAGAATGTGCTTGTTACAACTAGGTAGAGTAATAGCTGTCCCATTTCAACTCTTCGACTTGAACATACTATATTAACAGTGAAACAACCTTTGAACCTGGATTTCTCAAAGTGTAGGAAAGCTAAAGAAAAGCGACCAGTTGAGGCTTTAACAGAAGCCTCTTTCCGAGGGCTATTTTTTCTGAAATCGTTTACTGATCAAGTATGTTCGAGATTTTGAGAAAAATGTAAATTTAGTCTGATTTCCGTCAAAATCTTAAAGTTTGGACGCTCATTTCTCTCGAACAGAAAGGCAAAACGCGAAACCATGAAAAACAGCCCTCGGCAATTGTCTCAAAAATGCGTGTGTAAAGACGTTTTTTTAATTGAATGCATGAGTTAAGATAAATCCGTGTTCAAAACGATCTGGTTGCTATTTTCACAATTTCATGTTTTCTTTGCTGTGCGTAGGCAGACATGCCGCAGAGAGCTCACCTTTGGGCAAAACATGTTCTTTAGGTCCACAAATATGGACAATCTTTGATCGTCGTCCTATCGCTGTCGAAGCTGTCGAGATCTTGCAATATTTGATTTTTCGAAAAATGGTCAGTTTTGGACCTCGAAAATCAATTTTCGCTGTAATCTCTTAAACCGTAAGGAATCGAAGAATACTCTCAAGATCAAGCTTGTAAAGTCTTGGTGAGAGGATTCGAAGCAAATTTGATTAGCTTAATAGCTAATTAAAGCTAATTTCTCCAAAACTGTAATTTTCACACCGCAACTTATCTATAATGTTTTTTAAGCTAAATGATGTAATTGTAACAAATTTGAATGAATTTCAAGGACAAATGCGCTTTGTGCTTAAAGCCCAAAAATACTCGAACCCGAACCAGCAGCTTAAATTTCGGCAAGACAATAGTCAGAATTCTTTGAAATCTTTTGGATGGATAATATGGAATATATTTATGCCAATATGGATGACTATGGAATTGGACTTACGTAGGAGATAACAACTGAAGTCGTTTTTGAAAACTCCAACCTGCAAACACTCTACCTAAAGTTTACCCGACGAACAAGGTCGACTTTGAAATTTGACCTTGGGTCGACCGTGGCTCAGAGGTGTCCACAACCCTAAACGAGGGGGTCCACATACCCCTAAAAAGGGGAGTACACAACCCCAAAAACCTCCTCCCAATAAGAGGGTCCATATAAGTAGTATATATTGTTTTTGGGCGTTAAAACTGCGGTGCCCCAAGTGCTGTTCCCTGATTGTAGTCTTCTATCTATTATTAATTTAAATTGCGGTAGTGATTGGTGGCCAAGTGGTAATGGAACTGAACTCCGAATCAGTAAGGTGTGTGGGTTCGAACCAATCCAAAGTTTTTCCATCTCTTTCATCGTTTAAGGCCAGGCCTCAAAAATGTATTTTTAAAAACTCAAACACTAATTTTTAAACAATTACTAAAAGTAATAATAAAAGGGGAATAGTCTTAGATTCTCTATGTTTTCAACATTGTGATTCAAGTTTGTGACTTTGTGTTCCGTGAAGTGTTTTAGCATATATTTTTGGGAGTCGTTTTTCGTTGTTTTCCACTGATTTCATTTCAAAAATCTCATTTTCGATAAATTCTGAAGTAGAAATTAATATGAATCCTAGCAGAAGGGAAACTTTTATGGAATCGGGCGAATTAAGTAATGACAACTCAATCAAAAACCGGCTTCGAACCGGCATGAGAATTCTAAAAGAATGATTGACTAGATTTGAATTTGGTACAAAACTGGCAGTAATTTGCATAAATACTTTATTATTATTCTTGTAGATTTTGCATGATTATGTACGATTTACATTCTTCTCTTATTTCAGCGAACATGGAATGGAACAGGATTTGGCAAAAACTGACAAAACAGCCGGAAAAGGAACTTTTCTCAAAAAGAAGCGGAAGTATTTAAATTAAAAATTTTAAAATGTCTGAGTTTTTGACTTGAACAAGAAATTTGGTTAGAGCTTGGTATCTTAGTATTTGTTTCAGTAGTTCATTATTATTTGTTGCTCGTAACCCGTATCTTGTTTGTTTTTACCTGTTTCAACTGGTCAATTTCCGGTAAAGTCACAAGGAAGTATCAACAAATTCACTCGACTGGGACTAAACAGATGGAAGGGGTTGACCAAATCCCTTTCAAATTACTAAGTTTTAAATTTAAAGATTAAGTTGTCTTTTTTGATACTTCAGCAGGAATCTTGTGATTTTCCTAACTATATTTTTCGTCTGAATTGTGTAATATGCAGAATGGGAAATGCCCTGACTCACAAATACATAAATATATTATGCATTAATAATCTTTATTTTGTCTTCAGAATGATGGGTCCCCTCGAATTTCATAATGAAGTCTGAAATTTTTGAAAGATTTTTCAAAAGAATTATCAAATTAATAGCATTTGTATTGAGTCTTTTGTATCAATTTCTGTGTTGAAATTGTATTGATTATAAATGCATTTACTTAACTGCTGCTTTTATCAACTGTCTTTGTACTGAACTCTTGCTGTATTCAAAATATATTTGCTCTTTTGGTATTGTATACCGTATGCCGTAACTGATTGGAAGTAAACAAAGTCCTTAGATAACAAAATAGTAAGATTCTAAATAATTCCACAAATAAACAACAAAATCGTAAACTGATAAAACTTTATTTTGATTATATTTTCATGCACAAAGTACTTATTGTATGCTATCAAGAATAATGCATCCATTTGTGTTTCTTAGTCCTTCATTTCCACATCCGCGATTGATTGGGACAATCACGTATAACAGAGTAACAAACACCACTTTCACCCCTGTCAAGTGACATCCAAATTCAGAGCCTTCGGAACATAGGTATCAATAACTTGCTCACAAATAAGTTGAGCAATGCGATCCCCTATGTTCACACTAAAATCATGATTGCTCAGGTTTACCAATACAAATCCTATGTTCCCGCGATAATCGCCATCAATCGCTCCTGCGATCACGTCAATCCCTGATTTCAACGCCAATCCCGAGCGATGAGCTATTCTTCCATAACAGCTTGGGGGCCAGGCAATTGCAATATCTGTCGGAATCAGCATCCGACCCAAACCAGCAGGTACCACACAGTGTCTGGCACGGAAGAGTTTACAACCAACACTATTGGATCAGGAGCGTGTTGGCAGTTTGCCATACCCAAACAGCCGCTTAACCTGAAGTTGATGACTCTTGTCGCTGGAATGCTGTGCTCAACTACAAGAGGAGAAAATTTCTAAACCGTTTCATTTGCTGTAAATACGTAGCAACAGAGTGTGTGCTTTTATCCTCTTTGGATTAGTTCGGTTGGAGCATTTTTTCGATGTGATTCTCAAGATAGCATTGATCATTTGGGATAAATTATCAATTTTTTGATTGAGAATGAGTCTGCCGTGCGAGCACCTCAGGAAATGTCATCCCTCCCTTCAGAACACAAGGATATTATCAATTTCATTGCAGCAGCGTCTAAGATGTAATGGAAGACAACTACAGACACAAAGCTCCTAAACCAAGTGGTGATGTTTAGGTGTAGAAATGTCAGAAGTCTCATCCTTTATTTTCCCAATCACTTTCTTATTAGTGACAGAAAACAAAGGTTGATTCTTCGGATAGTCACTGAAATCAAACAAATCAGCATCAGTTGAGATATCATTACATATGTGGTTGTCAAATAGCTAAACGTGTCAGATCATGAACTGACCAAACATTTTTGGCAGATTGCAATCTGACATGTCAGAGTTACGCCTACTAGACATATCAGATCGTGATCTGACCAACCCAAACTTGTCAGATTGCAATCTGCAAAATTTGACTTTGTCAGATTGTAAAATCGAGTTCTACTTTTCCTAAATCTGTTTTCCATATTTTATTTGTGTTTGATGAATTTCATTCAGTTTTTCTCTTTAATTAATGGCCTATGTTGTAACTTAGTCGTCCAAAAATATCACTTTAAAGACTCCAAAAACGTTTGGTCAGTTCACGGTCTGAGACGTTTCGCTATTTGATAACGACATATACATCATCACATTCAATATAGTAGCAAAGACTCACGTTTTTGGTAAATACCAATTTGCAGTTATCTGTATGTTTTGGAGCAATATAATTACAATGGAATTTATATATGAGCAGTTTTGACAAGTCAAACCCAACATAGATATGCTTCTTGAGCTCAACCGTCGCTCGACTCATGCTGACTGCTACCGAGTCCTCATAAAAGCTGCCCGCTAAAATCGAGGATTTAACACCAATTTGCGGAATCGAGTCTGATTATGAACAAACTCCACAGTGATATAGCGACGCACATTCTCCATCGTTTTGCCAAACGCCTCAGTATTCAATAACTTAAATAATTTTTCTCAAGATCGGACTTAGCATTTTATCGCATTTCGTGTTTTAAATCCAGGCAGGTTGATTGTTGAAATACCAGGACGCGATGCACATGCTGTAATCATAAACCCTATGATACAATCATTTTAGATTACGAAAATGATTTATCTATTTCTGTTTGTTTCAAAGATTGGGTAATAGCTTGTGACTATACCAGTTTTAACTCCAAGCTGCGAATGCATTCGGTTACAATACGGAGACAACATATCACTTATTATTATTTTTAAAGAGTCAAAGGACAAGCGTGATGCAAATCATGCAATTCTTTTTGATACCCCAAATCAACTTCAAAAACATAACCGTCTCCCCGTCTACATTTGTAAACCAGTTAATCTTATCAATTTCCTTTTGTGAAAGCCAACGAAATTTAGAACATAGTATCTTTTGGCTCATAGCCCATCCATACAAATTATAAACAGTCATATACATCCAAATAAGGGTTGTTCGCTTTGGCACAGCGGTGAGAAATCATCGCAACGCCTGCACGAATCCCCTGTTCAAAAACATGTATTGGTTGCTGTCTTTGAGAAGCTCAACCTTAATACCTGTCAGCTTAAGACATGCATCCTAGTAGCGTAATGGGCAGCTTCAACTAATAATGCTGAACAGAAATCTCTAAAGTACATCTGCCAACAACAGTACATCTGTTAATAAATACAAGTCATGATAGTCACCCATATTGTTAATATTAAATGATTGCCACGCTGTGGTAGCATAATCATCATCACCATCAAAAATGCCAATGTCAGTTAAAGCACTGTGGAAAGCTGATTTAGGTGGGAGACAGCTTTCCTCAAATCGTCGCCAGGGCCCAATTTCATAAAAACCTTACAACTTGACCTTGCACTTGAACTTGCCCTTGTACTTGAACTGCAAGTTCAAGTTGTCACTGTTTCATAAAACTTCTCCTACTACTTGCGGAAATTAGCTAAGCAAGTTGTAAGACTTGAGAACTTGTAAACGCAAGTTCAAGTTCAAGTTTGCAAGTAGCTCATCTTTAAAAAATTAACCAAAAGTATTTGAAAATTCATATAAATTACAAAAATTAAAGAAATTGTTTGAAATTGACACTGTATTACGACACTTATCCAAAGAGTATTGTTATAAAAGTTTTCCAAAAAAAATTTAAATTAACATAAGTTATAGCAACTTTTGTTTCATTTGATCAGTAAAATTCACTCAACCACTTGCACCAAGTGCAAATTGCAAGTGCATAAACGATTTTTATGAAACAGATTCTGACCGCAAGTGATAGCGGACAACTTGCAACTTGTGGACTTGCAACTTGCAGTTCAAGTGCAAGTACGCAAGTCCCCCTTGAGGGTTTATGAAACACTTTTCTTGTAACTTTCACATGCAAGTTGAAACTTACATATGCAAGTTGCAATGCAAGTTTCAAGTTTTATGAAACTGGCCCCAGGACTCCATCTAGTTGTACATGGATACTACGGATACACATCCTTTTGAAGCTGCAGTGATCGTTTGTCATCATTCGTGATCTGGGCAGATAGAATTTTAGGTTGATGGTGATTAAGATCTGACATCAAATTATCCAACGACGCCATGAGAAATTAAAAACGAATAGTATGCGCCATGGTGCTGGTTCTATTTTATATTCACCAACAACCTTTCTTCTTCTGACTCATCATCCAAGTCATCTTCATCTTCAGCAATTTTTGCTTTCGATGCAAAAGCTGATACAGTCTTCCCTTAGTCCATTCCTTTAGCAATGGATCCAACTGAAGCTGTCTGGTCTTGCAGATTTTACTGATTTCTTGCATGATGAGAAGTGCATTATACCGACTATGATTATGATATGAAGATTATGAAACAGTACGCTCACATTTCTGTCTAAAGGTGGAACTGGTTGTATTAATTGCGAGCAGGTCCGCAATATCTTCCACAGAAGTGCCAATGAACTGAAGCTCTGTCTTCAAGAAGCTTGCTGTACTTTTTTGAAGATTGCTGTACTTTACTGTGTTGGGTAAAACTTGCTGTGCGGGAGTAAAATATTTGCTGCTCACTGCATGGGGTAAATTTTTCCTAGCCTGCACATGTGCAGGAGTTGTGCAGGTATTGGCCATGCGTGCACTGCAAAAAGACAAAATCCATAGGGAGTATGTTGCTGGTATGCTGTTGTTGACGATTTTAAATGATATGGCTTTCTGTGATACATTCAAAGTCGACTTAGATGACAAGAGGCGCTCGCATTTCCTGGGATAATTTTTGAAGTTCAACTCATTGGCTTTGGGCATTACAGCTTTAACTAGCCTTTAAGCATCGTTCCAAGTAATCCTTTAGTTCCTGTTCGCTTATATTGAGGCAGTAGACACCTGCGACAAAAGTACTAGCCGATGTCCTCCTCGTTGATCTGACAGCAACCGATTATTTAGTTTTAATACAGCAGTAGTAACTATGCTAAAGTAGTAAATATGCTGTTTAAAGTCATGTTTAGAAATATATAGTGGTAGTTATCATCCTTGTTATTCACATTGATGACAGCTCGTTTTGCTTAGATCCATTGCGTTAACTGTCTGTGAGAAGAACCGTTCAGATGTCGATGAGCAGCCAGGTGGATGTCCAAATGGAGTAGTTGATCAACAACCCAGGCAGAGCCTAGTTGAATAAACTTATCCAGGTTCTTCAACACTTCTTGCTCCGCTACAGAAAATTCATGTCGAACTCAGACCCCTGTTGGAAATCCCCTGCTTTGCAGCAGAATTGAGTTTCAGCAGCAATTGAGTGCAAAGCAAGAGCCCATCAATCTGTGCAATCTCGTGCCAGACACTCCATCAATAAACCACGACATAAGAAAATCTGCAGGTCACCCACAAAATGCTGAGGATTATCTGATAAAGAAGGCACCCAATCATTCAACGCTTTAGGCAGTGGTGTGTATCATATACTAACATTTCCATTCCCAGCAACTCTTCGCTGATTCAGTCATTGACATTTGCATCACTAGCATACATGGGCAATGGATGCGACCGTGGCCTATACAGCCAACGAAAATTTTGCGCGGGGGTCAAAAGATTTCCAATTAGACTTGTTTATTGTAATTTTGCATGCATATACAAACTTTTATCAACGTTGTCAAGCGATTACTTTAGCTAAAAAGCAGGGGCTCTCGGGGTAGTTTTGTGCAAAACATATCTGTTAAAGGTCAATTCTACAGCGTGTGCATATTAAATGCTCCACAATCGCTGGAAAACATCGATCGCGTTTTCGCAAAAACGGCATTTCCAATCATTACAGACACAGAAAACCTGTTGGGTAATGATCATGCCTCGAATAGCTGGCCTTAACGAGACCTTCAAAACGACAATTTTAGTTTAATTTTACGGCCTGCGTAGCTCGACAAGTGATGGATTATTTGATTTCTGCAAAAAACTGACAAGTTTTTGACGCTAAAATATGAGAGTTGGCTATATCTCACAATAGAGAATAGCTAGAAAGTTGCTTCAAAAAGCAAAACTGTAGGGCATAATGAGATCTTTCGAATAAATATAGGTGTAACTATGCAACTGCTAGCCAGCTGTCAGAAATCTGCTAAATCCGCCCCGAACAGAAACGCCCACTTTTCGAAGCGGCACTACGCTGAGGGTTCTATAACACTAAAAAGAAGCAATTTTTTATTTAAAGATTCATCAAATTGGAACGGGATTTGGGCTGTACGCTAGCAATAGTGACCGCAATCACAGAGTTGGCGATGGACTCATTTTTCAAAGACCGCGACCGCCCCGCGCCTGCACCCCTGGTGACCGCGAGCGCCCGCTACCGCGCCCGCTACCACGCCCGCAGCCCGCATGAGATTTGGCTGACCGCAGTGACCACCGTGTTAAAAGTAAACTTTTAACGGATTCTATCTATAAAATATGCAAAATTCAGCTTCTTCTACAGCGTTTGCTCACACTCAATTGCTAAAGACTAAAATCTGAATGAAAATAATCTATTTTAGTTTAAAACAGACACTGACAGTCTAAATGAAAATGCATAAAAACCAGAACAGTCCATTTTTAGAAAAATGAAATATCGCCAAATTTCGGCACCTAAAAAATAGGGACGCATGAAAGGTGTAGATACGTGTGAGCAAATATTGAACTCAGAAATGCCACATTTTATTAATGGTTATTGGCTATATTATTAGATTATTATTGTTATTAACGCATTCCATCCGACCATTGATTGAGTGAGGCTATAAAATTTTCAAGTTGTTTTTAAAGATTAATAAATTTGACAAATTTACAGAAAATGCGACAGTAGAAATCTAAATTTCATTTGAAATATCACGCCTGCGAGGTTAAATCAATTACTTTTCAGGGTGTGCATAAAACACGGCCCCGGCCCCACATAAAACACGGCCCTATTACGGCCCCGTGCATAAAACACGGCCCCGTCACGGCCCCATCAAAAAATCATGTTACCGTGAAAAAATCATCATTAAATTATAGTAAATTTTAATTTTAATTTTATTTGTTACATTAGGAGATGCTGAATTGGTTATATTTAGTCCCAGTTGACAAAAACATGATTTTTTGATGGGACCGTGACGGGGCCGTGTTTTATGCACACCCAAATTTCAGCTTTCAGCAAGATGTTGCATAGCTTTTGAAGTCTGAAATGGACGCATTTCTCTGAACTGTCCGACTTTGCACTCTGCAGCAGCAGCCAACTCTGCACAACCACCGTAGGCCAAGAACCCGTTGATTTTGAAAATTTCTTGACTGAACAGGCTGACCCCCGCGCACAAACACGCTGCTTTGTGCGAGGGTTCCAACAGTGCTTATCCCCGCGCAGGGACGTCGCGAGGGCTCCAAACGTGCTGAACACCGCGCAGGGACGCTTTGCTTTGCGCAACGGTTCCAACAGTGCTGACCCCCGCGCACATACACGCTGCTTTGCGCAACAGTTCCAACAGTGCTGACCCCCGCGCACATACACTCTGCTTTGCGCGAGGGTTTCAACAGTGCCGATCCCCGCGCACGGACGCCGCGAGGGTTTCAACAGTGCCGATCCCCGCGCAGGGACGCCGCGAGGGTTTCAACAGTGCCGATCCCCGCGCAGGGACGCCGCGAGGTTTACAAACGTGCTGAACACCGCGCACATACATGCTGCTTGCGCAACGGTTCCAACAGTGCTGACCCCCGCGCACATACACGCTGCTTTGCGCAACTGTTCCAACAGTGCTGACCCCCGCGCACATACACGCTGCTTTGCGCAACAGTTCCAACAGTGCTGACCCCCGCGCACATACACGCTGCTTTGCGCAACAGTTCCAACAGTGCTGACCCCCGCGCACATACACGCTGCTTTGCGCAACAGTTCCAACAGTGCTGACCCCCGCGCACATACACTCTGCTTTGCGCGAGGGTTTCAACAGTGCCGATCCCCGCGCACGGACGCCGCGAGGGTTTCAACAGTGCCGATCCCCGCGCAGGGACGCCGCGAGGGTTTCAACAGTGCCGATCCCCGCGCAGGGACGCCGCGAGGGTTCCAAACGTGCTGAACACCGCGCACATACATGCTGCTTTGCGCAACGGTTCCAACAGTGCTGACCCCCGCGCACATACACGCTGCTTTGCGCAACAGTTCCAACAGTGCTGACCCCCGCGCACATACACGCTGCTTTGCGCAACAGTTCCAACAGTGCTGACCCCCGCGCACATACACGCTGCTTTGCGCAACAGTACCAACAGTGCTGACCCCCGCGCACATACACGCTGCTTTGCGCAACAGTTCCAACAGTGCTGACCCCCGCGCACATACACGCTGCTTTGCGCAACGGTTCCAACAGTGCTGACCCCCGCGCACATACCCGCTGCTTTGCGCGAGGGTTTCAACAGTGCCGATCCCCGCGCAGGGACGCCGCGAGGGTTTCAACAGTGCCGATCCCCGCGCAGGGACGCCGCGAGGGTTCCAAACGTGCTGAACACCGCGCAGGGACGCTTTGCTTTGCGCAAGGGTTCCCACAGTGCTGATCCCCGCGCACAGACATGTTGTTCTGCGCCAGGGTTCTAAAAGTGCTGGAACCCGCGCAGGGACGCGTTGCTCTACGCGAGGGTTCCAACAGTGCTCTGCGCGAGGGTTCCAAAAAAATGCTAAACCCCGAGTAGGGATCTTCTGCGCAGCGGTCCGCGCTGCGCGGGGGTCACAAATTTTGCTGCGCACTGCGCGGGGGTTTCGGATTTTGGCCTATACATGTATAGTCCCAGTAAAGTCATTGCGCATGTGTGATCACTAGTAGCTCCTCATCCGACTCCGTCAAATGTTGAACTGGTGTTTCTTCTTTACCATCACGTCCATCTTTGATTGAAAACTCTTGATTGTTGTTTGCTTTTTTCGAACTTTCGCCGTCACAAATTGTTTCCTTGGTGGGCTCTAAATTAGAAACTGGTTTATCTCTTTGCCGATCTTCACAAGGCGCCGGAGAACATCACTTTTTGAAAGAATTCTTCTCTTGAACTGACTTAGATGATGGACAAAATCTGTGTGACGCCGAAAAGCTTTCTCGATATTTTGATTTCCCGGAACATATGTAAGCCATCGTTTAATCTAAAAGTTGAGTGATGTACAGCAGGTTAAACAGGTTGGTGAGAGTAAACGCATCCATAGCAACATAAGCAAGGAACAACCACATCTTTGAGACTTCTTCCGCCCAATTTGTTGATCCCAAGGTGTGTGGTGTGGTGTGTTTGTTCTCACACTGATCCATAATTTTCAGACCACTCACAACCAGGAAGCGAAAAATGAATCCTTCATTTGATTTCACTTAATTTTATTTTTTCAATTTCATTTAATTTCAGTTAAGTAGCGAGCACCAACCCCATTTTTATAATACTTTCAATAGGCACGCTAGCACCATATTCTTATACAACTTGAACTGTAGCATAGGATTTAATGCATCATATATATGGAATACAAATAGATACAATCAGTACTTGCCATGTATACAACTTAATAAACACTCAACAACTGGCTTAAGGTGGTGGTATCCTTTTGTGCAGTGCTTTTGTGGTGATTTTTTGAAACGCTATAACTTTCGCAATTTTGGGAGTTGCAAAGAGCTTTATACATCGTTTTAAAACTTATTATCTGTACATTTACACGAGCTTAGAGAACTGGCAAAATTAGCAAAAAATAGCAGAAATGTTCTGACAAGCTGACATCTAACAGGATGAATATAGACCAAAAGCTTTTGAACATCGATTTCTCAAAACTGAAGAATCGGCCAAAAGTTCTTTTTGTGCCACGATATGAAGGACATATGGGCCGAGGGACGTTTTTATGGATTTCGCTCAGCAGGTCTTAACGTTCGAGAAAATCGGCCAAATGCACAGTAACACGAAATTTCGCAACTTCGCATTGAGTTTTCTTGCTACTCAATATGTTTTAGCCCAAACCAAGAAAAACGTCCCTCCGCAGAAGTGCGAATTTCGATTCTGCGAAAATCTCCGGAATCCGTCGAGTAGTTTTTGAGAAATCGATGTTCGAAACAAAATAATCGCAGTTTTGCCAAAATGGTTTTTCGGCCAAATCTCTAGCTGAAAGCAATAAAGTCCGGCTAATAGAATAGGCATTCATAAAATGTGCATTTGGACGATGTATCGATTGAGTATAACTAAGCCAATTTTGTCCTTAACATGTGGCAGTAATTTTTAAAAAACTGATTTCCTGGAAAATGGCCATTTTTTGGCCCTAAAAACAGTTTTTTGCTTATACTGACTTAACCACTGGAGGTAGCTCAAAGGTTGTAAGAGCAAAAATGTTCATTTTCGAGTCCTCTTTCCAGCCATACCAACCAATCCCGTGTCTTCTCTACCTACTGGGAGCTTAAGGCCAAAAACCGAAACTTTCTTATCTTTTGGCCTAAGAATACGGGACTGGTCCTAAAATGTTAAAGAGCACGGAAAGAGGTTATTTCGTAAGTTTTAGCCCTTTGCGTAAAGGATTAAAGCCGTAGGCGTCAAAAATACCCGAAAGGAAACCAGCACCTTAACTGAATAAAAATAGACTAAATCAGAAAAACAGTCCTTTCTACAGCTTTTCGTTTTGTAAAACTTTAAATCTAATCTTTAAATCAATGCTTGCTTTTTATTCAAATTGAATAAAAAATTATCACAAGACCACTTCGGAAAATGTTTTTGAGTGAAATCTTCGAAAAATTTCCAGAAACTTAGAGTTCTAGAATATTTGAAAGGGATATATAACTGTTTTTATGCAGTAGAATTAATTTAGTATATACTAAAACAACGAGCTGCTCCGTATTGGTAGCATGAACTTTATGAAAAAGTTAAGGTGGTGATTCCTTTTTGGCACGTACTGTTGGTTGACGGCTCAAACCAAGATGAAATTTGATGAAAAAGTTCGTTTGGGGTTCTAACACCCTCCGCGCAATCCCGCTTCAAAAAAAATCGAGATTTCCGTTCAGGACGGTTTCTGCTAATTTCTGACAGTTTAGCAGCAACTGCATAGTTATGATTATACTCATTTGAAAGATCTCGCTGCGCTCTACATTTTTGCTTTTGGAAGCAATTTTTTAGCTCTTCTCTGTTGTGAGATACAGCCGAGTTTTTTATTTTGGCGTTGAAAAGTTTACATTTTTACTGAAATCATATAATGCACGATTTCTTGAGCTACACAAGCCGTATAATTAAACTAAGGGTGTCGATTTGAAGGTCTCGTCGAGGCCTATTATCTTAGGCATGATAATCTTCCAACTACTATCCCGTGAGCTGCTATCACAAAAAATGTAGTTTTTTCCAAAAACATGACAAAATTTTTTCTAGCGATTGTGGAGCATTTACTATGCAAGCTAGAGGGTTGCCACTTAGTGGACGTGTTTTAAACAAAAATACCCAGGGACCCTTTTTTAGTTGCCCCGATTGCTGCTTTCCAGCTAAAGTGGCCGCTTGCCAAAGTTGGGAAAAGTAGGCAAAATCCAGGTTGCGCAAACATTTTAGCTAATTTCTTCATAACGAAGAGTGATTTCATGATAATTAAAAAAGGGTCCCCAGCTATTTGATAGTGGAACCGAATGATGTAGCCGATGCCTCACGAAAAAATTTACTTTAGTCTGCAAAAATTAAAGTACTTCAAAAATGCGGTAATATAGTTTGCGAAAAGTGACGTTAGTTTCATTGCATTCATTAGAAAATGTTAAGCTCCATTTTGATATAAAAATGGCTTCTTAACTCCAAGTAATTAATGAGTAATAAGGGTTCAAAGTTGATGTCCCAAAAAGAATCACCACCTTAAAAGCCGGTTTACATAACCAAACTTTCGCCAGACGGAGTTGTGCCAGACTCAAGTCTGGTGAAAGTTTGGTGAAGGTTTCATAGTGTAAAAGGCACATCAGACTTCTACCAGACTTACGCTACTTACGCCAGACTTGCACCAGATTGCCAGACTCAGTTTGATCTGACAAAAATTTCGGCTGATGTCTGGTGAAATCACCCAATAAAAATACAGGATCAAATCAAGTCTGATCTAATCACCTAGTATTCTGATCATCCTTGTTTATGGAACCACACAGTTGAAGCCTACTTCAAACGAAATTTAAGAAATGATCTGATCCAAAAATTCTGCGAATCTTTGAATGACAACGATTTTTCAATACATTATCTTAGACATTTAAACAAACAACTTTGATTCAATACAACAAACATGCTTTCTTTTGCCAAGGAAACAGAACCCTCTAGCGAGTCAAAATAGGCAATAATCATCTCGAACTTCTTCAGCTTTCCTAGTGAAGTTGGTTCAAGTACCAGAGAGTGGGCGCCATCCGGTGCCGTTTTCCCGTCTCCAATCACCCGGTATAACATGTCCAGTTATGACTTCTTCGTTTCAGGAGTATAATGACTGGCGACTGATGTTCTGCTTTCTCAAAATTTATGCTGTGACCAAGTAGCTAGAACTATAATTTGGGCTTTGTCGGGGGAAAGGCGAATCGGGGATCGAAAACTTTGCCAGCGAATAGCTAAAATGCCAAAAGCATTTTCTGAAGTTCCTCTTGCTCTTGACAACCGCCACAATTGAAAATGCGTTGGTTTTGGCTTAAAGAAGCCCCCGGGTAAGGGCGCATCCCTCCCAAAGTTTGGAGCAAGTCTGGTCTAAGTTTGGGTGAAACGCTGGTGTTCAAAGTCTGATACCGTGAACTCTTAATTTGGTGAAATTTTTCGATCAGACTTGAGACTGGCACAAGTCTGGTATGGCGATAGTTTGGTGGTGTAAATAGGCCTTAAATTTCTTTAAAAACAGCAGAGAAATTACTATACAATCCTTACCGCTTATCTATCTTCGCAGCAAACGAGGGAATCTACAGTGTATGAGCGTGTGCGAATGGCAGGAGAGCGTAGGAAGTCGGTTTTTATCCTAAAAAATTTAGGCTGAAAGCTAATTCATCCACCTAATTAACTTCTTTGAGCCTAAGTTCATGACAGAACAAACAGTTACAAAATTTCTGACCTATAAATACAGTCAAATGTTTGGCAGTATCAGTCAAAATGTTTGAAAAATCTAAGTTTAACTTTTTTCTGTAAATTAGTTTTTTTAACGATCGTTTTGAAATCAGACATAAATTCAATCACAACAATTAGATTATATTAACACCCGTTTTGAAATCAAACAAAAATCCTATCACAACAGTTAGGCAATCATTATGGTTAGCTACCTGGCGGTGTCTGACGAACTTTCTTAAAAATTTATCATCATTATGCAAAAAAGGTTGTATGTCAGTGAAACTCTTTTTTCGTTTCATCACAAATGATGTTAGATCATGCCTATGCGTCTATCAAATTGTTACACGTACACTACTTGTACTAGCATTCCGGAAACGGCGAACGCATATGCACATACGCCGTGGAATCATACGTTAAACGCATTGGTCTATGACCGGAATGTACGAAGACGTATTGGATGTCTATACACGTACTAAATGGAAACAGCGTAAAGTGTTGCGTGTACGAAAGGAATTAGCGTAAAGTGGTACTATTTTAATTATGATCCATAAAATGTGTAATGTCTAGAACATTGAATAGACATAATTATGTACAAATAAAGGCATGGTTTACACTTACAATTTTAGTTGTTTTACAAATGGGCTGATAACAATACAGCTACGTGTACGCCCCAACGGAAACTGCGCATACACTGACATAAGACGCTCGGAATTTACGTAGACTTACACAAAGAGCGTAAGGAATGTACGTTAACGTACTAACGTACGTATCAACGATTGAACTCCTCAAGCGGAAACAGTTACATAAAATGTACCTCTACGAGCGGAATTAACGTCAGACATGTACGACCTTTCCTGAATGCGAGTTCAAGTCCTGTACTGAACAATTTGATAGACGCACTAACCTTTGGTTAAACTTTAAACTAACTAAGTTAACTAACCTTTAACCTTTGGTTAAACAATTTAGTTATCTAAAACTTAGATTGCTGCTCTAGATTTTAGGGTATAAATACGAATTGGTAGGAAATATGAATGAAATATGGAAGTAAAGGAATATAAAAGGAAATCATCAGATTGCTTTTAGTCCTTCTTTCATCTGCGTATTGCAACATGATGCAAGTTGTGTGTAATTTCAGTATTGATCGTGAAAAGTCTTCGATTGTTAAGGATTCGGGAGATAGAAGACTTCTGATACAACTACAGCATTTGCAGGCGAATCGTTTCACTCAAATCTTTAGTTTAATGCCTTGGGAATTCAGTGGGCTTGTTGGATCAATAGAAAAGGTTAATAAGGCGTTGGAAACTTGTACCCAAATTCAAAGGAAACCCGGAATAAAACTTGGGCTGTATAACTCGGTTACTGTTTCCCTCCATGGTGGAAGCCCGTTTGTACATTTGAGGTTTCTCTTTCTGCAGGTGAATTGAAGAGTTTGATTGAGTTCTCTGATAAAGTACAACATTTGCTGGGTCATTTTTTAGAAGGAGTCAAGATGATAAAATCAACGTGCAGGTGGTGCTTCGGCTTGTCCAAAATCTGCTGCAAATGGTAGTGGCTCAGGGTCCATAGGTAATTCTCTTGCTCCTGATAAACCCACAGATAGTCTAACTAAGCCCAATAATGATATGGCTAAGGTTAAGGTGTCGACTCAAAAAGTTCTGATCTGCTTCAGAAGTCCTAGAAGCGAAAGAATTCAACGATGGGTTTCATCGATTTGGAAGAAGTTGGAGCGCCGATGAAACATTGGACTCAGTGAGAACTATCATAGACTAAACATATTTTGTAGTGTATCTGTAGCCTAAAGTGTTAAATTATAGTAAAATATGCTAATCAATCATGGTGGTGGTGGATTATCTGACTTTGTATATTGCAGTGAACACTTAACCTTTTAATTGTTTAATGATTAAGTAAGCAACTATAGGTAATAAAAGTTTGTAAAGCTGGATTTCATCAGTTATGTAAGCAGTAGATACAGCAATTGTTTGTAGAAGCAAAAAGACAGTTCAGAATAACTGTGCTAGAAGTTACAAGATCAACATATGCAATTTCTATTCGCTAGAAACTTTAGCTTAGAATAAACTGTATGCCATATACGAGAACCATTCAAACATTAAGAGGAGTTCTAATCCTGTATTAACATTTTCGTCTGGCCGGTAATTAGGATTATTGATGAAGGATTAGCTTTAGAACCAATAAAATTAGATTCTGCTATTGAAGCTTCTTTCCAAAATTATCCGTCCTACTGCATTGGCTATGTTGGAATTGCACGCAAATAAAAAAATTGTAAATAGTTTATAAGATCAGCGGTTTCATATAAAATCAACAAAGTGAAGCTTACATTTTCTACAAAACTTCTGTTCACTTGTTTCAAACCTGGCCTGATTTGAACTGCACTAAATTTAAACTGTAAACCTATACAATTATTTTTCAAATTCTACATTTCTGTATTTATGTACATCGTAATAGTTATTTTCTTGGATATGCGTCAGTCAGCTATGAACAAATAGCCTGGCTTGAAATCCATTATGGGATGAGCTATACACTCATGCACCCAGTTGGGAGTTATTTGTTTAAAAGTCATCTAAACAAAATTTATAAATAAACAATAATGAATGGTCTTTGAAACATTAGTTAACTTATTCAGAAAGTTCATTATTCTTTAAAGTTTCTAATCTTACGAAATCGCTTATTTTACTCTGCACCCTACTTTAATTTTATGGTTTATTTGTCTGAACTAAGAATTTGTCATCACATAAAAATATGTTTTTCGTTCAAAAAATTAATATGCGACACCTCAGTTGCTGAAGTTTAAGTTCACTTAAAATTGTATTACTTGATTTGAGACAATGTTTGCTATTCATGTTATGAATTTAGTATTACATTTTAAGATAAGAAAAACTTTGTTGGAATAAATAAAATTAATCGAAGAGCACATTAGTAGTAATAGGTATTGCATTGGGGGGTGGGGTGGAGAGGCGCGGAAGCCGGAGGCCGGGAGGCGCAAGGAGGACAAGAGCCTGAAGACTCAAACAGGCCGGGATGCCGGTAGGTCCGGATGAAGGGAGGTGTAATGAGGACCTCGGGGTGGAGAGGCCGGGAGGCGCTAGTCCGGAACTATGGACAACTTGACTTTAAGTTAAAAGTTGTCAATTTTCGCTGGGAAAACTTTATACAGGGGATTTTCTACCATTTAGAACCCAAAAATGAACTTAGTTTTCCTTTATTATCTAAGCTCCGTGCTGTAGCTGACCCTTAACCAGTCCCACAGCTGACTTAAGCTTAAATTACAAACTCATTTATTTTTAATGGGAAAACTTTATTTGATTTTAAATGCTGCTGCAGATGACCCCTGGATAGAACCACGGCCGAACTTTGCTTGAATTAAGATGACTTGTCCAGGTTTAAATTAAACATTCAAGTCTAACCATTTTTCCTTGGTTTAATGTGTAATGAGAATAATTCTAAAATTTGGTTTGTTGATTCTATTGCACGTGTTTTGACCGTTCATAGACGTCTAACATTTTTGTTACTAATTCTTAGCAGGCAGCTTTCGACTTCGAAACTCATTTGCAGAAATTTCAGTTTTTTGTTAAAACACTGTAATGAATCCCAGCAGGTATAAAATTATCAACAGGTTTTAACATTATTTTTATTCATTGAGTTACAAAGCTTACAAAAGCGATTAGTGTTTTTTCAACTTTATATTTAATTGAGTTCTGAAGATTCTTTTTCATCCGAGTGCAAGATTTGCCATTTATTTTTATTATTTTAAGTGCATATTAATCCTCCATATTAATCCTCCTCTAAATTTGGACTGTGCTCCAGAGCTCCAGGCTCAATAAATGGAGGTAAGTTATTAATCTTAATATTACTGCTTTATTAATCTTATTATTACTGCTATTGGAATTAAAAGTCGCCAGGGGAATAGAAAAAGAAGTGTGAACAAAGTCAGTCAAGCCGCAGACAATTCATATTGTTTTTCTACATTACCAAGCAATGTAATTAGTAAATCTAATCGAAAATGAGTTCTTGTTGCTGTTATTATATATATATATATATATATATATATATATATATATATATATATATATATATATAAGAAAATATGTACAATTTCAGTAGTATTAAGCAGTATCTAGTATTAAACAGTACTTACAATAATTATTTAAATAAAGTACATCGTAATTGCTACAGTATTTACAATAAAATTCAATTTTATATATTGACTAGAACAATGTCAAAAACAATGCACTGTACAACAATAACAAGGATGCAGTTAATAAATCTATTCGTCAGCTTGGCTGCCCGCGAAGAAGGTGACGTACTCAGAACCCAGAGTGGGGGCACATTCCACGACCACCACCACGCCTTTGTCGAGGTCCCTTTCATGCACCGCCTCATACCGAAGGGTAAGGGAGTCCTTAAATATTATCGTTCATTTCGTTCCCAGGTTGGGTACCGTAAGGCTCAATCCCGGGTTCCTCCAATTTCCCTCCACACCAACTCTGGGAACACAAAGGAGCCCGTTATTTTCTGTAGAACTTCAGTGACCTCCTGCAAAGGTCCCATGGGCATCAACAAAGTGGTGATGGATGTGATTCTGGTCGGATTGAGTTGTATTTCCTCCACAGCTTGGACCCCTTCACCGCCGGACCCACCACAACCTGAGCCCCCTCCACCGTCGGGCCTACCAATTTCTGGAACTCCTCCGCCGCCTGAATTACTGCCACGGCCAGTACCATGTCTTGGTCATCCAGTCGCCCCAAAAGCTGAGCGGTATCGTCTTAAGCATCCTTTACCCTAAAAGGTCATGCGTGCCCTTATTAGATAGAATCAGAATCTTTGCCATTCAGAATCGGGACTTTCCTCACCCTGTTGAACAGTGGGAAGATAGGTCCAAGGCAACAACCCTGAAAATATCATTTCGAGGCAAATGCTCTTCCATTTGATCAACCCCGCTCTGCCACAGCGTCTAAATGTCTCAGAAACTGCTCCATGAAATGAGGATATTAGTAGA
The DNA here is from genome assembly GCA_030248195.1 of Trissonchulus latispiculum. Lineage (NCBI taxonomy): Eukaryota > Metazoa > Nematoda > Enoplea > Enoplida > Ironidae > Trissonchulus > Trissonchulus latispiculum. Next base: position 96,230 of record JASAND010007197.1, on the reverse strand, counting down.
ACAGTTATCAAACTAACATTTGCACTTACTTTATATACAGAAAATTGTCCCAATTTATTGGCGCCCTTGTCAAAATTAGGGGCAACCAATCGGACGATATCCGTTTAAGAATCAGTGGGAGGCTATTTCCAATTTTGTTTCAAAACCAAAATTAATGGATATATCACGCAGCATTTATACTAATCACAGTGAAAATTTTTACGGTGATCAAATTTACGTCCATTCATCATGTGTGTGACCCTGTCTTAGTCTCAGTGGTCAACTGTTCCATTTAGTGACATTACACAACTTACATCTTTGGGGGCTCCTTGATCTGTAGGCAGAACTGACCGATACCATATCGGACAGCGTAGCCAATACCATTTCTTCAGAAGGAACATTGTACCTAAAATATAATATATTTTTCTAATTCCCACTCTTTCGACTTTCTGCTTCATTGTTATTACACAAATCTTGTAAAGCATTGTAGCATTTCGTTTAAAGTTTTAGTGGGTTAGAACATGTCCTTATTACTGTAAATTTGTTTTAAATTGTGTAATGTCACTAAATGGAACAGTTGCCCACTGAGACTATGATCTATTTCTGATTAGTTTGTAAAAATGATTTTATAATTTATTTTCAGTTCCGAACTTGAAAATTTCAGCATAAAGCTTTGAAACAAACTTAATCTTTCCCAAATAACTTTATCTGGTTTAACCTAAACGGTAATCAGGTTTCGATCGATCAGTTATCGATTTTTAATCAGTTAGTGATCACAAAGTTCAGTTTCAATTAAGAACTTGAAAATTTCAGAATAAAGGTTTCCAAATAACTTTATTTAGTCTACGTGAAGCTGTGATCAAATTTTGATCGATCTATGGTCGATTTCTGATCGGTTTTTAATCGCAAGCTGTATTTTCAGTTACGAATTTGAAACTTTCTACACAAAGATTTTCAAACATGCTGACTCTTTGCCAAGTAATTCCATTTAGTTTATAAGGTGGTGGTTTTCTTTTGTGTAAAGTTGGACCTATAGGCTTCAGTTTTTTATGAAAGTGAAACTTTCCAAATATGCTATTTTGGTGCTCTTTAACATTCTGGAACCAGTCCTTCATTTTTAGGTGAAAAGTTAAGAAGTTTTCGGTTTTTGGCATCATACTCTCAGTAGATAGTAGACACATCAGGTTGGTTGTTATGGATGGAAAGAGGTTACAAAAAAGAACATTTTTGCTTTTAGCTTCGAGCTATCTCTAGTGGTTAAGTCAGTAAAAGCCAAAAACGATTTTGGGGTCCAAAAATGGCCATTTTCGAAGAAATCAATTTTTTTATAAATTACTGCCAAATCTTACGGACCATTTTGTCCATTTATACTCAATCCATACGCGATTTAATTGCCCATTTTGTCAATGCCTATTAACTGAGATTCGTTGCTTTAAGCTAGAGATTTGGCAGAAAAACGATTTTGGCAAATCTGCGATTATTTGGTTCTGAACATCGATTTCTCAAAATCTACCCAGTGGATTTGCCTGATTTGGGGCTGGATGAAAATTCACCCTATTGCGGAGGGAATTTTTTCTTGGTTTGAGCGAAAACATCTCCAGTTGCAAAAATATTGAACACTAATTTGCGAAATTTCGTGTCACCGCACATTTTCCGGATTTTCTGAAGTATTGAGACTTGTTGAGCCAATTCCAAAAAATGTCCCTCGGCCCACATGTCCTTCATATCGTGGCACAAGAAGAAATTTTGGCCGATTCCATAGTTTTGAGAAATCGATGTTCAAAAATTTTTGGTCTGTATTCAGCCTATCAGATGTCAGTATGCCAGAAACTTTTTGCTAGTTTTGTGCTAATTTTGCTAGTTTCGTAAGCTCATGGGACGGTACAGGATACAAGCTTTAAAATGATGTATAAAGCTCTTTCCAACTTCCAAAATTGGGAAAGCTATAGCTTTTCAAAAAATCACCACAAAAGGCCTGCACAAAAGGATACCACCACTTTAAGTGAAAATCACCACAAAAGGCCTGCACAAAAGGATACCACCACTTTAAGTGAAGCTGTCATTAAATTTTGATCGATCCATGATCGATTTCTGATCGGTTTGTAATCGCACTGTATTTTCAGTTACGAACTTAAAAATTTCTACACAAAGATTTTCACACATGCTGAATCTTTCCCCAATAACTTCATCTGGTTTAAACTAAGCGGTAATCAGGTTTCGATCGATCAGTTATCGATTTTTGATCAGTTTGTGATCACAAACTTTAATTGGAATTACGAGCTTTCCCAATTTTAGTCGAACCACCGTCACCAATTGCCACTTCACCTGTACGATTACCGATACTATCAGTGCTGATAAAAGCACTTCCAGCAGTGTCGATATCTGTACTACCCAAAGGATCTCCTCTGGCTCTACACCTAGTCCACCCATACCTGAACTTTTATCAGTTAGCACAGGACCTCCCATTATACCAGCACTAACGCAGTCGTTGTTGGTAAGCCAATAGTAAGAGCCGTCATGACAATTAGGAGCAACTACCATAGGGGCCCTTGTCTCTTCGGGAGGTGTACACCCACTCACTGCATTACCCAAACAGCTGTTGCTCGTACCAGTACCAGCAGTATTAACTGTACTACACCACCCCGGACCACCAATTCCAACAAATTCGCAAGGGTTGTCAAACCTGATATCCCATTATCCAACGATCCTATAAAACGAATAAGAGTGATAACAGAACCGTAGCTGTAAGGATAAGCAACCGTCTGTGGATAGGGGATTAAAATTGATATTGAGGATATAATATGGGGTGCTACATCAAGCTTCAAAAGTAGATATTGAGATTGTAAAGAAATTGCTATTCATAGTTTTTCAACAGATCTGATCTAGGACGCCAAAGTAGATTAGGTCGTTGAAATATTTTGATTAATTCAAAATTTTACTGCAAATAGTTTTAAAATCTTAATTTTGTTTTTGGGTAAGTAGGTTTAGGTTGTTTGGTTTCAATCTAATTTCTTATTTTATGTTTTAATCGTATTGTAATCCACTTTTTCTAACTTTTTGGATGACTTATTGTATATGCAAGAAATTCAGAAAGGTCAATGGAAATGTGTAAAATGTAGTAATCATTTTTCAACTAGTTTAAATGTTAAATTGATGTTAATGTAACGTCTGTTCTCTTCAATGATAATCTAGTGTTTCAAGAAACTATTCTTCTCATTAGCCGGATTAAACCGATTGAATAAATTGAAATTAGTTTCTTTTCGTATGTTTGGGTTTCATTTTTACGATTGAATAATGACTCTTACAGATGCATTAATCCACGTAGGTTACCACAATATAGGATGGAAACACTGATATAGGATTGGACTTTGATAGCACACTTAGGTTCCCGCACATGTCAGATCACATTTAAAATCAGACTTAGGGTTCCGCATTCAGACTTAGGGTTCCGCATTTAGGGTACCGCAATTTAGATTAATAATTGATAGAACACTAAATTCAGGGTACCGCACTTGGGGTACCACAATTTTATACAGAACGTAATTTATAAGTTAAAGTTTATTAACCTAAGCCTAAGCCTATCACACAGCGACAACTAAACATAGTAATGCATAACTGCGTCGCACAAAATTATAGTAATCCTAATACTTCGGCCTTAAAGTGCCGAGCATCTCATAAGGAAGTTTTATTTTTCTTGTCATCGTGGTAAAAAAGATAAGAGTTCAGCCGTCACCCACAATGTGGGCAAGTGTCGTCAATTACTTATATGAACAACCTTAACAACTTTACACTACTTATTCGAAATGTGAGCAACTATGAGCCGAGCAGAGAGCCATAGCAACCTAATTGAACCTAACTGTGTGCAAGTGTGGACAGCTGCTAATATGAATATTCTCAACAACCTTAGACTACATATATGAAATGTGGGGCAACTGTAGATTGATTTTAACTGAGTGTGAGTAAACTCCTTTGATTAAATATTCGAGATGTGGGCAACTGTGGATCGAGTAGAGAACTATATGAATTTAATCTATCCTAATGAGGGTTTATTCAACAACTATATGAGCTAAACCCAACATAACTGTGGGCTTGTTTGGTTAGTGTGGACTGAGACTGGAGTTATTAGTTTAGGGCTATGATAAATGTCGTTCCTCATGAGCAGCAGGGAGGTGTGGACAAACTCCACTAAATGAACATTTTGAAATGTGGTCAAACTGTCATTGAATTTGTGTAAGCATAAATACCCACACATAGACTCGAAGTTGTCTCGAACAAATACTCAGTAAGCTTAAAATTGGACAAGACTGAGGTAGCAGTTAGTAGCAGATAGTAGCTCTAGATGTAATCACTTCTATCTTTAATCATTGTATAGGTTAAAATAAGTATAGAATAAAATTGGAATTGACTTTTACATTTTTACGGCGTTTTAAACTAAATATGGAATAACCAGAATGAACCACTTCTTTCACCCATTAGGGTGGACTAGTTTTTATATGCATTTAAGTTTTAACTACGAAGGAATCTATTCCATTGCAATGAAAAGAAGTATATATGCGTGATTCTAAAAGGAGCAAAATTTTAAGTCTAAATCATAGCCATTATGCAAGTTTAAAAACGTAATCCAAGGAGAACAGCAACAACTACTGAACAGGAAAAGATTAATTGTCTTGAATTATTACACTTTTAAGTTTTATGAAACTGTAAACTTCAGGATCATATGTATTAAAACCCGTGACCGCTATTGTATATTTTATTACAATGAAATCTAGAAAAACTAGATAAGAATATTAATTTTAAGTTGATATATCCTGGAAACTCGATAATTAGAAAACTTCAAGTTCACGATTGGTTGAGATAATTATGAATAAAACAACCGAATTAACGCGACGCATTTGAAGAAAGCACTCAGTGAATCGTTTATTTTAGAATTAGATTTAGATCACTAAAATCACCGCCTTATGAAAAACTATATAAACACTAGCAAAAACTGAAACTTTCATTAACTGAATTTAGATAAGCACAATGGCTTATGCTGAGCAGATTACAAATGTTTCTGATGACTAATTAGAAGTCATTTATGACTCTTGAGAGCGTGTAATTTCTTAGTTTTTCAATCCCTTCCACCTTTTCTGTAAACTCGGAGAATACCGTTGCAGCGGACAATGCTAAAAACTATGAAGGCAGCTGTCGATGATGGTATCAACCGGACTATAGAGGAACAGAAGTCTACAGCTGAAAAGGTGGTGATAAATTCCGGAAGCTCTGATGGTGGTACGATGGAGGGATTAGGGGAACTAGATCATTGTTATGGCTCGTTTTCCCTAGAGCGGTCCTCAAAGTCTGTGGTGTCCGGTATTGGTGACAGTGTGAAGATGGAGAACACTGGAGAGGAGGTGGGGATTTCTGGAGGTTCTGGTCAGATTTCCTAGCCCGCAGTGATTTCCGAGGTTCTGTTGAAGGGACCCCCCCGTTCCACAACATCTGAAATTGATGCCTCTATTAAATAAAAGAATCATACAGAGGAAGAGGGAGTCACGAATTCAGATGGCCCTACTAATGACGACTTGGAAGGGTTCATCAAAAATCATTCAATCAAATAAACGAGAACAAGAGGAAACATCCTAGTGATCAATGCAGGCAGTGCGATAGTCCCGAGGCAGCGGCTCGAAGTTGCTCTTTTCGGACAAAAAGGTAACTACTCAAGCATGCCACTATTTCGTTTGCAGCCAATGCTTTGTTAAATTCAAGGTTCAAAGCGACGGTTCTACCTTCGACATTTCGACATTAGACCATTTCGAGAAATTTTAGAAAAATAAGCAACACAAGCCAATCTATCATTAGCCAAGATTGCATTGAAAGCTTTATATGGAAATCGATGTTCCATAAGAACTTGTCACTCTGATGAGATAGTAATCCTATATTGTTCAAGCCCCGATGATTCCAAAGTGCCTATGGATACTCAATAAATTGGGTGGTTTAATGTTACTGCCACACACTTCAATCTTCTTCCATTCTATGAAGGAATAGAACACTTCTTTAAATGAAAACGGTCATTATTTGGTTATAGTAAATTGTTTTAGAAGGCTGCTATACTGTACAACAAGCTTGATGATGCTCGCTTTGAAACTAAAGGACGTGCGTTACTGGTGTACAGAGATGCTATTCTTCACGCTTTCCGGGAATTCTCTCAACGTAGCATAAAGATGCCTAAAAGCATTCATAAGCAGCTGTGGGTTGCGCGAATTGTAGGGATTATATTGATACCAATTCAACAGTATTTGATAAACTGCAAGCTGCGTTTTCATTATTGACTAAATTTATCAGCAATATTTTGCAAAATATATGAACTTCAATGTTTGAAAGTTGAAAGTTGGTAGTTTTTCAGCTGAACTTAAGCCATAAATCAAATTGTATCATTACCGTTAAGGATTAATATTTTATGTCAAATCCTTTATAAGCATGAGTGTGTAACCAAAGGAGGGGGGAGGGGGTTTGGCGGTTGAAGCCTTATCTCGGTTTTTTGCCACCCTCCCCTCCCAATAATTTGGATAAAATAGTGCAGAAGTAGTAAAATTTCTAACGTTTTCTCCACGTCGGCGCGTTTTCGTTTACATTTCTTTTTAAAATTTTACGCCTGCGTTGCTAATTGTTATTGTGTATCATGGTATACACTTAAAGATATAACTGCGGACACGTTCTTATTAAAGTCAGGCTAGCTTTAGGTTGCGCGAAATACTTTAACACGATGAAAAAGTATTTTTTCAAACTTTGCGCTCTTGGTTCTGGGTTATACCCAGTTTTTAAAGGTTTATACTACGGAATTTTTTAGCTTAAATTTAAAGGTTTCGTTGATTACATATTTCATCTTCCTACATAATAAAAGTCCGTGTGTTTAGTCTTGCACATTGTAGCAACTGAAAATGTAATTTATGATTTATTCAGAAAATAATTATTCCTATAACCTCATAAGTTAAATAGCGAAAAGTGCTCTAGATTAATTCCAGAGGAGAAGTGTAAATTTGAAAGTTTTCCAACTTCAAGGGACTCTGCTCCCTAGATCTCTCAGCCATTTTGGTTTTTATAATTGTAACTCTCTAGAGCGTTACATATACGTTCACTTTTTCCGCAATTACGTAAAAATACTGAAAACCAGTATAATGTTTCACTGAGTAAATCATAAAACGAAAAACCTTAGAAATAACCCTTAGAGCTAAGTTCGTTTTGTGACAACAAAAAATTGGTCAAGCCCTCATCCCCCCTCAAAAAAATCCTGGATACACCACTGTTTACAAGAAATCGTGTATAGTCAAATTTCCATCTTTTGAAAAAAAAATAATCTACAAGGTTATAGCAGGTCAGAAGGCAATGGTTATGGATCTGATCGAAGATGTATTTCAACAGTTCTGTCTTAGTTCAGACGATGAAGAAGCTGACTGAATCAGAGCATAAAACATAGCATTTATTGTATATCATAAAATTATAAGGAGAATTACCTTATAATTATACCTGGAGCATTGTTCGTTTCTTCTGTACTGTAATCACCAACTCAATTTTATGAAATAGAATCTGAAATTAGGCAGACACGTTTGACGCAACTAAATTTAAATCTTGCTCTTGTTGTGGTTTATCTATGAGTATTTGAAATAGGTTAAACCTGGATTGAAATGCTGTTGAATAAAATAGGAATTTCAAACTTCGTTTGAAACTATAATTGAATGACGTAAAGTACTAGATTAAGAAAATACAGCAATACGACAAACTCACTTAATCCCTATTCAAAATGAAATAAACGAAAGTTTTTATTAACTATTAGCTATAAATACTTACAAGATTACTAATTATGAACAAGCAAAAATAGTGCAATAACTGCACAATCATTAAGATAGTCTACATTTGACTCCTGTGTTTTTTGGCGCAACCACGGCTTCCAGACCCAGGAATCCAGATGCACTGTTGGACTGCTTTCCACGAAAGACGGCACCACCAATTCTAACCTTTCCCGTCTGATTTCCCATTTTCTTTGTAGCACCCTAAACTCCTTTTTCAAAAATTGTCGTACTGTCAGTCCTGCGAAGACTAGTTGTCGCCTTCTCGCAACCCATTTTCTTCAAACCCACATCACCTAACCCTTCTACGTTAATGCATTTGCCATCGCCATGACTCAACTTAGCGGCAACAACGTCCAATTTATTTTTAATGAGAAACTTTATTTGGGGGTTTTCAACGTCATAGATTTTAGTAGTTTTCTCTATTTCCTAAGCTCCGTGCTGCAGCTGACCCCTGGATGGAACCGCGGCCGACCTTAGCTTAAACTAAAATGATGTAACCAGTTTTAATTAAAAATTAAAGTCAAAACCATTTTTCTCCGGGTTAATGTTAACTGCATGTGTAATGAAACGATTCAAGCCTTTGGTTTGTTGATTTTATTGCACGTGTTTTCACCGTTCATTAGATGTCTAAAATTTCTTTGTCTAATTCTCAGCAGACAACTTTCGATTTCGGAACTGCAGACGTTTTAGTTTTCTGATAAAACACTTTAACGCATCCTAGCAGGTAAGAAAGTATGAACAGGTTTTTAATATTGTTTGCTTTCGTTGAGTTTTACAAAGTCTACGAAAACAATTAGTGTTCAACTTTATATTTAAGTTTTCAAGATTCTTTTTCATCCGGATGCAAGATTTGCCATTTTATTTTTATTATCTTAATTGCATATTAATTCTCCATTTAATTTTGTACTGTACTCCTGTGTTGCAGACATTTTATTAAACTGCGGTAAGTTATTAATCTTACTATTACTGCTATTAGAATCAAAAGTCGCTTAGGGAATGGAAAGGGAAGTGCAACAAAGTCCGTCAAACCGCACACAATTTATATTGTTTTTCTACATTACCAAAGTTGCACAAGTAATGTAAATAGTAAATCTAATAGTAAATGCATTAGTCTAGTGGGCAACTGTTCCATTTAGTGACATTACACAATTTAAAACAAATTTAGAATGACAAGGACAATAACCCACATCTAACATTTTAAACGCAACGCAACAATAAAGATTTGTGTAATAACAATGAAGTAGAAAGTCGAAAGAGTGGGAATTAGTGATATTTTTTATATTTTAGGTACAATGTTCCTTCTGAAGAAATGTATTAGCTAGGCTGTCTGAAATGGTATCGGACAGTTCTGCAAACAGACCAAGGAGCCCTCAAAGGCGTAAATGTTCCGGTGTGTATGTGTATGTGTGTATGCATGTTTAGGTGTTTGTAGCTCATATACTGTGCAAAATGTGGGGAGGGGATTCACAGTGATCAGATTTCAGCATATTCTCAGCTACCAAAGTTGCAAATTTCTGCATAAAGATTTTCAAACAAACTGAATCTTTCCCAAACAAGTTTACCTGGTTTAAACTAAGCGGGAATCAGGTTTTGATAGATCTGTTATCGATTTCTTATAAGTTTTGTGATAAGAATTGCGAACTTGACATTTAAACGCGGTGTGATAGACAGTTAAAATAATGAATTTTATTTTCTTCAGGGTTCAGGTTAAGTTGTTTGCTCAAAAGTCTTACAACTGGTGTTAATGAATTTTGCAAATTTTGCTCGAAAGTCTTGTGGCAATACAACTGGTGGCAATGAATTTTGCAATAGCTTACGTGGATCTTCTGTTTGCAAAATGAAGTGACATAATATAAACAGTACGACCATTGCAGTTTCAATTACCCAGATATCCCGCAGACATCTTAGTAGTAGTATAGTGGGCTCCAAACAAACCCCAAGGGGCGACCAGCTAACACTTTATCGTATGCTATGTTCTGAATGCAACAGCACATCAAAAAGTGATAGTTGATCACCCTTAAAAGGGAGGTTGGGATAAAGTATAAATAAGACCATTAATAAAATTAGTCGTGGTCGGGATAAGCTGTTTTAATAATCCACTGCTGACCGACCTGTTTTGCAACCACTCGTACTGTGTGATGAGTTCTCTGGTCTTTTGAGGCTGTCGGAACGTTTGTGTAATCGTTGAATGATAACTTTATTAATTATTTTTGTTGCTGACTTCACTACTTGCACTATACTTTCTATTTATGATTTTAGGTGACACAACTTTGTCAATGGTCTATTAGTGCGCTATGTGTCCTCGTACATGTAAGCACAAGTGCATCTATGATCGTCACCAATAGTCTAACGACGATGTAGCATTCGACTTTGATGTACGAAAAAAATTCAACATGAAGCGACACAGTTAAAAAATGCACGGCGAAGATTCAGTGGACACTGCGTCCACTATTCAGCCTCATCCCTGCATCCCACAGGTCGATCCATAGCCACGAACCATAGTGCATAAACAAATTGCAAACCCCGAGAAATAAGCGTTAACAGGTACCTTGGAGCACAGGCAATATATATCCTAAGATAAGTGCTCAAAGCCTCATGCGTCTCATCACCCAGCCTTACCAGGTGCGTACCTGGCATGGAGAAACTGAGTGGATATATATTTACTCCAAGAGTGAAAGTTATACGAATACACAAAAAATATATGTAAATATCTTATTTTTTAAAAAACTTAAAATATTTTTATGCAATATCAATTTGAAATATTTTATTTGAAAAAGTTTTTTAAAAATACTATTTTGTCAACCTTTTTCTCCGTAAACAGAAACTTTTTAGAAAGCCACTTTGAAATAATTTGTCGTAACTTATTGCTAGAGAACTTTCTGTAAATAAGTTTATGAAGCAGTTTGATAACGGCTTGTTCTCTAAAAGATGTTTTAATACTTAGCATGGTTAAACGTACCGATTCGTTATAAAATACTTGTCCAGCCATTTTTTGCGAGTAATTAGAAAAAGCACGTGGAAATTTCAATGTAATAAATTAAACTGTTCCGTTTTATCGAAAGGTTTTGTTATAAAGCATCCATTTTTGATTACAATTTTTATATCGAAAACTTCAGCCGATTTGTCATCATAATTTTGCCAAGGATTGAGGATACATCATTGGTTTAATAATTTCAAATTTTCTTTTATCATTAAATACCGTTAAATCATCCATATAACGAAAAATATGAATCAACGAATATGTAAGTGTTTTGTTTAATTAAACTATAAATAAATCCAAATTAAATTAAACTGCATCAAATTTCGTCTTCTTTCTGTAGTTCTGAGCAGGCTATGCTACTGCAAGTGTTGGGACCGCGATCTGCTAGTAGAATCAGTATTTAGGCAACGTTTTCTTGCCTATTTTCTTGCAAAAGGCAAGTCTATTTTCTTGCAGCAATTTCCTAAAAGGTCAGTCCATTCTGGTTTATTTTTTCAGCTGCGTAGCGTCTACCGCAGGAGAGTTTATATAATAGTGTCCACTCCAATCTTGGATATGATAGCAAACTACCATTTTAGCGGCTTAAGTCTGACCAAAAAATGTGTGTACAAAATCTGTAAGGCCTCTAGTGAACTCAATATACGTCGTAACTCCATAAAACCATATATTTTCGGAATCCTTGCAGCGAGACGAACATTTTTATAAAATTTAAAATTTTTTAAAATTCCAAAAATTTTGAAATATCGGTTTATCGGGGAATTTTTTCGGACCGTTCAAGCTATTCAGCTCATTCTTTCAGAAAAAGTTTCCCGTCCGAAGACGCATCGATTGACACAAGAACGAAAAAAATCGGTTGAGAAATAAGCATTTTATTCCAAAATTTCGTTTTTCCATTTCCTTTGATGTTTGCCGCTTTTTGCAACTTTGACTGGTTATTGCTCGCGACTCGCTCAACGGAAAATTTTTTCGATTAGATTTTCAGGACCGCCTAGGCGCCCGATTTCACCTGATATATGTGGTATTTCAAATTCTGAAAGTAGATTTTTTTTGAAAAATACCACTTTTTGACCAAAAATTTCGGCAAAGCAGATTTAACAAAAGTAAGTACAAATAAGATAATCATAAAATTCAAGCTGAGCTGAATCCAACGATATAAAGCTTTTGTTGCTACTACTTATATAGCGCCAGCAATGAATTTTTAAACATTATCCCTTATTTCCGCTGGATTTTGGCTCTCTTTGATGTTGCCGCCATGATTTGACTGAAGCAGTGTAAACTAGCAAAACCAGCTGAAATAAGGGATATTGTTTATAACTTCATTGCTGGCGCTATATAAGTCGTAGCAACAAAAGCTTTATATCGTTGGATTCAGCTCAGCTTGAATTTTATGATTACCTTATATGTACTCACTTTTGTTAAATCTGCTTTGCCGAAATTTTTGGTCAAAAAGTGGTATTTTTCAAAAAAATCGACTTTCAAAATTTGAAATACCACATATATCAGATGAAAGCGGGCGCCTAGGCGGTCCTGAAAATCTTTTCGAAAAAATTTTCCGTTGAGCGAGTCGCGAGCAATAACCAGTCAAAGTTGCAAAAAGCGACAAACATCAAAGGAAATGGTAAAACGAAATTTTGGAATAAAATGCTTATTTCTCAACCGATTTTTTTCATTCTTGTGTCAATCGATGCGTCTTCGGACGGGAAAATTTTTCGGAAAGAATGAGCTGAATAGCTAGAACGGTCCGAAAAAATTCCCCGATAAACCGATATTTCAAAATTTTTGAAATTTTAAAAAATTTTAAATTTTATAAAAATGTTCGTCTCGCTGCAAGGATTCCGAAAATATATGGTTTTATGGAGTTACGACGTATATTGAGTTCACTAGAGGCCTTACAGATTTTGTACACACATTTTTTGGTCAGACTAAGAGTGTGACAGCAGGCAAGCTCTCTGTTATCAGCTCAAGGTACATGCTCGGCACGCTAACGGCTGACCCCCCCCCACAAACGTGTATGCTCACTTCAAAGAAATTTGCACGCTATATTTGCCTTCTAAAGCTCGAAGCAGACACAAACTGGACGCACGCAGGCGTTGTGTTTTCGAACTTTAACAGGTAAAGATACGGCGAGTGATCGTACAGAAACGTGTACTGGGTACACATTTGTGGGGGGGTCACTAGGTACACGTTTGTGGGGGTCAGCCGTTAGCGTGCAGAGCATGTACCTTGAGCTGATAACAGAGAGCTTGCCTGCTGTCACACTCTTATCTATTATGTACTCTTGCTAGTACCAATAGAATCAGGAATGATCATAACTCGTAGAATTCTGTAGAAATTTCAAGCTTGTCATTATATTATAATTATTTACTGGAAGTAGCTCTTCATCCTCTTTCGGAAAGATTGTAGTAAGGAAGTTGTAGTAAGCTGACAACACTGTTTCTGCACAAACGCTTTGCCAATCAATACAGAAGCATTAAATGCCTTGCGTTGATAATAAAATAGTTATGCCAATGACTATGTCGGGAAGATATTACTGTAATATTTTGATAGAAGATTCAAGACACAACAGAATAATTTTATCATAAAGCCGGTGTGAACAAAAATAACTCGCCCCACTCTGACCCAAAGATACCTGCGACCCACTTCCAACTCTGTATATGCGTTTGCATTAAAATGAATTTTAAGTCAAATTTATGTGTTTAAACTAACTTCCCCGAGATGTCGTTGGGTTCAGCTTAGCATTGAAAAGCATGCAAGCGATTGAACTGAAAAGCAATATCTCACAGGCTAATTACACTGGGAAAGGTACGGCTTCGTAATCTTTCTATCATTTACTCATGGTAGAACCAAGAGTCTATAATACCAAGAGTGAGAAGCTTGGCCCTTCCTAATGGAAATGGCCTGCGAGATGCTCGGCACATTAAGGCCGAAATCTCGGGGGGGGTACCAGTTACCATTGTTCAGCATATGTTTATATGCGTTTGAACTAAAACGCATCTGATTGGCTAATCGCGCCTACCTTATGTCAAATTTACGTGTTGTAGAATATAGGAAGTACACGTGAGCTAAGCCTAAGTATACGGTAGATAAGTTTCAATCTAAATTGAAATGTTTCATGAATAATCAATGTAAAATTATCATTAGCTAATTTCGTGGCTCAAACGTGACTCATAACTGTGAACCAGTTCAAGATGGCGGAATAAGTTCAGTTGGGGTATTGTCCGAGTTGTGAGTAGGTCGTGCGTAAAGTAGGTCATTTCTGCCATTTTGTAAGTGTTGGTCTTGCCTGCACATTTTTATGATTTGAGTCGAGTTTTTATTTGGAAACATCCTGTGTTTATTTTGATATGCGAATAAATAATATTTTAGCATAGGGAATTTTCGTATGTTTCTGAGCGAGCCTATTCGGTTCTAGTTATCAAACGACCACAAATTCATTTTATTGGAATCTGGACATCACACACCTTTGACAACAACTTGCAATCTGACGGTCTGTCATCGTGAATCTAGCACCAGGGTTTCATACCCGACAGTGTATAAGCGGACCCCCCCGAGATCTCGGGGGGGGTCCCGCTTAGCGTTGTTAAGCGTGTGTTTATATGAAGTCGAACTGAAAAGCACTGGTGGGGATTGCGGTAGCTGAGGCTTTTCAGTTCGACTGCATATAAACACACGCTTAACAACGCTAAGCGGGACCCCCCCCCCCGAGATTTCGGCCGTAATGTGCCGAGCATCTCGCACGCCATTTCCATTAGGAAGGGCCAAGCTTCTCACTCTTGGTATTATAAACTCTTGGTAGAACCAATGCATCGTCGTTTTGTTTACTACTTCAAACGTAAACACAAATAGTCAGGCTAGAATCTGGAGAACTCTCCGTACAATGTGGTCTTCAACCTACATTTTAGGAAGACTGACATGTAAAAACTGGTAGTTAGTAGTTTGCAGGTGCCCTAATTGCAGCTTTAAACCACCGATCAGATATGTGCGTGCTATTTCGAAAATATATCTTCCATTTTACATCTAACAAATCTAGTACTTCCATCGCCATACTTACATTTAATTTCAGATTCATTAAAGATAACTTATTTGGTTCCCGTCACCGCAGACAGTTCAGAAAATGGTATTCCAGACTTTAGCCCAAAACTGATTCCAAACGTCGGCTCCTCGACAGAGGTGGTGAAATATGATTGTCATGCCATGGGACCGAATTCCCTTATTAAACTCCTCCAATGCAACCGGGCATCCTTCAATGCATTCTATCAGCTTCACATATACACGGCAGGAGTTACGGAATTCAATGTAGTCGGAAAATGGATTGTTTGGATTGGCACTGGACTGGCCGCTTTGTTTTGGTTTAGGGAGTCTCTCAACGCATTGTTTGGCCTGGATGCACTCTTCTGATTGCGGGTTTTCCAACTCGTGGAGAGTATCGGTCGGCACTGCCGTTGAACCAGCAAGACATAACAATAAGAGCAGAATTAGGTTTAGCTTAACCATGACTGGATACTGGCTCCTAGAATTCTAATAGAATGAGCTTTCGAAATTCTTCTATTTGATTATAGCTCTCATTAATAGCATATCTCCATTAAAACATGGTTGTTTAATGGGGATACGAAATCGAAGAATGCAATTCTTCACTTTGATAAATTTTGTTGGCAATTTGCTTTAAATTGATGTATTTGCGGCAGCCAACTACATAAGTCTGTGGCCTTGCAGATAACACCTTTCCTTCACCGTAAAGTAAATGTGCTGTAATCAGTTTACAAACGTACGAAATTGTCTTCAATTATTGAACTCAGTTATGATTGACAGTAACAATTCTATAGTGTTCATGTATATACTCGTAACCGACATTAGCTTCAGTTTCAGTCGGGGATCCAAAATAGTTTCAGTGTCAGCTTTAAGCGGAGTTTCAGGCTCGGTTTCTGTTCATTCAAAAAACTGCAGTTTCTGCATAAATTGACTATTTTGTGCGCTCCCGCTAAACAATGTTAACGATAAAGCTGCTTAAAACCATCAAATTTTCATGTTTTGAGAAAAGACTGAAACTAGTTTCAGTCCAAGTTTCAGGTTTTTATTCAATTTAGTTACTGTTTCAGTTTCAGACGGCCACCTAAAATGGTTTGTTTCAGTTTCAGTTCAGTTTCAAGTCTCTTCCCAAAATAGTTTCAGTTTCAGTTGAAACCTGGACAACCTAAAACCAAGCTTCAGTTTCAGGTTGTACAAGTTTCAGTGTCAGGCATTGAAACTGAAGCTTAAACTGAAACTATTTTAGGCGGCCGACTGAAACT
Source organism: Trissonchulus latispiculum (assembly GCA_030248195.1). Classification (NCBI taxonomy): domain Eukaryota; kingdom Metazoa; phylum Nematoda; class Enoplea; order Enoplida; family Ironidae; genus Trissonchulus; species Trissonchulus latispiculum. The sequence continues at coordinate 80,154 of JASAND010007197.1, read as the reverse complement.
GAAACTAGATTAGATTGGGTGAAGACCTGAAACTCGGACTGAAACTAGTTTAATCTTTTCTCAAAACATGAAGATTTGAAGGTTTAAAGCTGTTTTTTCGTTAATACTTCTGCAGTGAAAGAATAAGTAATCATAAATCTATGCATTACATTATGTCTCAATCTCAAGCCCAAGACTAGAATCTGCAGTTTTTCGAATGAACTAAAACTGAAACCGACTGAAACTACAGCTGAAACGGTAACTATTTTGCGATCCCGACTGAAACTGAAACTATTTTGGAGGAGACCTGAAACTGACACTGAAACCGTCTTGGACCGCCGACTGAAACTGAAACTAAAATCGGTTACTGAAACAACACTACTTCTCGTTCACCTACCGATGGATAGTTGTCTCGGAAACTAACATATGTTATGAGCAAATATATAAATGTGTTAACTACACCACCGATGCAACATTGATCGGCTACTATGTCAGCAATGCTAAACGTGCAAATGAAATGATGTCTGCCAGCCAAAAAATAAATTCTAAGTGATTTTGAGTGGTGAATGAATGTAAACCTCTGATTGTATAGTTTAGCTTTGCATATTTCGAATGCAAGGACATGTTACATGTATATTGTTTTTTTAATTGTTTTAAAGTCCCAAAGGGGCGCTTTCGTCATCGAGACTATAGATGTAAAATTTGGACAGATTGTTCAATTTTGAAGAAATCCTGTCAATCCAGACACTTTGGTTGGCGAGCTGTGTCCGACACAATTCCTGATTGGCTAGCTACCTAGCTTAAAAGTAGTGTTGTTTCAGTAGCCAATTTTAGTTTCAGTTTCAGTTTCAGGTCTTGCCCATTAACAGTTTCAGTTTCAGTTTCAGTTTCAGTCCTATTTCAAAAATAGTTTCCGTTTCAGTTTCAGTTTCAGGTTTTGGATAGTAATAGTTTCAGTTTCAGGTCAATTTCAAAAATAGTTTCAGTTTCAGTTTCAGTGCCTGAAACTGAAACCTGTACAACCTGAAACCTAGTTTCAGTTTCAGTGCTGGAAACATCACTACTTAAAAGCTTAAATATCGGTTTCGATTGAATATGAAAAATTTCAATGCATTTGACAGTTCCTATCGCACATTCGCGAATGGTAGCATAAATTCTGCACACAGGTAAATGAAAGCCATAGGGTTGTAAAAGATAGTTGTGTTGGTTGTGCGTCCGTGCAAAATTTGAGCTAGTTTTCTTCGGCATTTAATAAATCTCCGAGGCAGCATCTATAAATTGGATAAATTACCACGGCTGCAGGTATTTTGGGGCCAATATTTTGACACTCACCAAAACAAATTCATTTTCACCTCGTACCCGTTACAAAGCAAGTTGTAATGTTATGCGGGAAAGGGCTAAAAGCTACCTATAGTCAAAGTTTCTTAGCAGAAAATTGGCATAAGCCAATATTTTAGAACTACCCTGGTAGGTAACTAATCCATGACCAAACTCCATCTGAGTATTGATCTACACAGAAAACTTAAATATTAAAAAGTCAGTGTCGATTTACTGAAGAAAGTCGACAATAAATAAATAATTCACCACTGCATAATATACAAGAGAAAACAGTAACTGAAGAGAATTAACATAGAACAAAAACATCAAAAAGTTACTTCTACAATAAATATATATAAATATTATACCCTAATCTTCGTAATTAAAAATCTACACATGACACGTCACGTTAGCACATTTTTGTTGCACAAAATGTTGCTACTTAGAATTGCATTTTATATACATAAACGTAATGTAATGTAGGTACCAATGTACATAGTTCTTGTTGCACGCCGAAGTGCCCAAATATTTATCGAATTCCTAAAATTTTTGCCTGTTACTGAATAGAAACATGAATGAACACAGAATATTGTCAGTCATCCTATCAAAGAAATGCTTAAATGTACGGTACAAGGTGTACAGACTTAGAGTAACTCTCACCGACTTTTCCAGAGTTGAACCTTAAAACGAAACGAAAAACTACGCAAAATGGACTATTTTTCATAATAACCTTTAAATATTATATTATTACTATTATTGTCGTTAACAGTGTAACACACACATTTTGAGACGGAATTATAAAAATTAGTTATGCGGGCAAAATAGGAAGTTGAAGTGAACAACAAGTTGGCAAAATTAATATACAAGATAGAAGCCTCCAAACAAGTCACATTAATAACATTCCTTTACAACCCAAAAGGACAAAAAAGGATCTCCGATCAAAACCAATGATTTGCAAACTGATTTTCAATTCAGCGCTCAATCCATATAAAATGACAGTACAGAAATAATTATAAACGATGAAAGAATCACAGAAAATGCACTGAAAGCCAAATATTTCAGCGAAATACACAAAATTAAAGATTTTTGGAAGAATCTCATACTGAGGCAGTCTTTTCAAACTACTACCAATTTTATGTTTAGCCGGCGCTATAATCGGAAGCAACATTATATATCACAATATCAACAAAAAGTGCAGAAAAAACAAAATAATAAATAGTATCGACAACAGCAAAATGTTCAGGAAGGAGTGAAAGAAAAAAACCAGTTTAAGAATCGCAAAAGAATTCCAAATCAGGATAAAAATTCCCATCACCGATCTAAGAGTAAATAATATCACAACCTGAAAAGAGAAAAAATTGGAAAAATTGAAAAACTGAAATCCGAAACATCCAAAATTACAGAATTATAGAAACAAGTTAGTTTAAGAAGAATGTTTTTAAAAATGTACAAAATATGTTTCAAAACATGTAATAAGCAAAATCCCGAACTGATTTCCCAAATTGCAGAAAATAGCATTTTCCTATTTTCATCTTTCAGCTTTCTTTTCTCAAGTTATTCAACTCTTCTCACCAAGAATGCCCAGCAATACGAGCTTCTTCCCGTTGAATAATTCTATCCGTCTGAGCATGACCAAACTTGAGCACCGCTGCAATCACCTTGGCCAAGGTCTAAAAAGGAAAACAAAAATCTAAAATAGAAATTAACTTAAAAAAAATGGGAAAACACAAACAAAACTAGTAGAAAAAATTTTGTCGAACGAATGATGAACTTTCACAGAAAAACTCACCACGGCTTCCTTGCCCAAAGTTTCTCTTTCAGTCATATACCGGAATAATACATTTTTCAGATACTGAAACAGCAAAAAATTACGTTCACTTTCAAACAAAAATTATAACTACATAAAACAACTGAGTAATAATTTAACTTTTAAAACTACCTTGCAGATCTTAAGGTCGTGATTCCTTTTGGGCACATATTGTTATTTGGCGGCGTAAATCAAGATGAAATTTGATGAAACTTTCCGAAATAAGTTCTTTTAGCGTTCTAACACCCTCCGCGCAATCCCGATTCAAAAATTCGAGATTTCCGGTCAGAGTGGTTTTTCCCAATTTCTGAACGTTTGGCAGCCGCTATACAGTTATGACTATATTCATTCGAAAGATCTCATTGAGCTTCATATTTTTGCTTTTTAAAGCAAGTTTCTAGCTTTTCTCTACCGTGAGATATAGCCGATTTTCTTGTTTTGGCGTCAAAAACTTGTCATTTTTGCAGAAATCAAATAATCCAACATTTCTTAAACTACGCAAGCCGTAAAGTCAAACTAAGGGCGTCGATCTGAAGGTCTCACAGGGACAAATTATCCGAAGCATGATCGTCTTCCAACTGCTATCCTGTAGGCTGCTATCATAGAAAATGTAGTTTTTGCAAAAACACGACCAATTTTTTTTCCAAAGATTGTGGAGCATTCACCATGCAATCTGGAGGGCTGCTACTGAACAAATGTGTTCTGCACAAATATACCCAGGGACGATTTTTTAGTTGCCCCGATTGTTGCTTTCTAGCTAAAGTAATCGCTTGACAAATTTGGAAAATGTAGGCAAAATCCAGGTTACGCTCACATTTCAGCTTATTTCTCTATAACGAAGAGCGATTTCACAATAAATAAAAAATCGTCCCCAGCTATTTGATGGAGGTATCGAATGATATAACCGATGTCTCGCGAAAAAATTTGAGTCTGCAAAAATTCTGGAAAATTATACTTCTTCTAAAATGTGTTAAAAATATTTTAGAAAACCAATGTTAGTTTCGTGGCATGCATTAAAAAGAGAAAATATCAAGCTACATTTTGATATAAAAATGGGTTCTTAACTCCAAATAATGAATGAGTAATAATGGTGCAAACTTTATGTGACCAAAGGGAATCACCACCTTAAGCAATTTTAACCTCTTTAAATCCTCTAAAGTTAGAAAGCATGGGCTAGAGGTTGCTAGTTTGGACAGGAACAGTGAAATCTGAAATCACTAGAATTCCCCGGTGAATTCTTCTGGGCTATGTTTACGGATCTTACTGAATACTAGATATTACAACTTGTTATTTTCAATGTTCACAGCTATCAAACGAAAAAGACTCATGCAATGCGAAAGCAACATTCATTACCGAAACTGGAGAGAGTGATTGCGAAGTGCAAACTAAAGGTTCGAGCTCATGGTTTTTTGCATCTTAATGATGCAAATTTGAGAAACAACACGGAAAATCTGTTTAATACTGGTAATTTATTTAATATTAGATTGTCTATTAACAGGAAAACTAAATTTTGAGGCAGCGACCATAATTCCTGACGCAAATGAAATTTCTCCTGACGCAGCAGTACAGCACTGATGCAAAGAGTAAAACAAAAACTGTAACAGGCACAAGGAATAGATACATACTTCAGTTTCTGAGGGCTCCACGCAAGCAGGACTAGACGGAGGACTGAGGGAGACACTTTGAAGCTGGAAACAAAAAACAGAAAAAACCAGTAAAAAACACAAAACCTTTTAAAAAAGTAAAAAATCCCATTAAGGCTGTTCAAAACAACTATACTACTCCCAAGACAGGCTCATAGGATTTCTAAAAAATATCCCCAACGTAAGTAAAGCACGAACAAACATTTTCCATAGAGAAACAAAAATTCTGAAACAGCTCTTGGGAATGACAAGAAATAGACAGAAAGCAGCAGCAAAACCACCAACCTGAAGCCTAAGCTTTGACAGTTGCATATTATGGTGATCCGCTGAACCAATAGGCGCGGCAGGTGGATTGCTATTGGCCACGGCAGCTAAGGAAGGGGGCAGGACAGCTGGGACTTTGCTGTCCGCTGATTGGCCATTGGACGCGGCAGAGGGGCTGCCCGGCAGGGGGGAATGGGTGGAATTATCATCCAGTGAGTTAACGGGGGGAATGTTGTCCTCAGACAGAAACGAAGCACTGATGCTGCCATCTTGCATAACACCGCGAACTAGCAGATCCAATTCCTTTCTACAAAATACATAAGGAAACATACACAAGAGAAATAAAAACATTGTGCCGAGTGTCCCCTTAGTTTCAGCTAGGGCCCGCCCTTTGCGCCGTGCACGTGAGCAGAATATTTATTCGAAAATGCAGTAAAATAATAATATAGGTTCACTGTATTAATTAGAAAGACAAAATGTTATGGTCCATTTGGATATAAAAATGGCCCCTTAACTCCAAGGAATGAATGAGTAATAAGGGTTCAAAGTTGATGCCTCTAAAAGGAATCACCACCTTAAATCAATTTTACACACAGTTTATAGTTTGTTAGACATCGGCTCCTAAAGACTCCAAAGAGCTACACGGACTACGATTTGTTAACAATTGAAACAAAATCCACTACACTATGATCTGTAAATCAATTTCTCCCAGGTTTTGCGCAGACCTCCCCGAAAATTACAATCGTAATAAGTGTCAAACGAAAAGTTCATTACTTATGTCGTTCCTTTAAAATGGCGAGGTCCTGTTCCAGTTGCCTAACCCGCTGCTTCAAATAAAAGCTATTCTCGTGCTGCCTGTCACCCTGAACAAGCTGAGCCTGCTTTTCCAATTCCTGCAACAGCAAAACACTGGATGGATATAAGCAGTAATAGTCCCCATTCAACACAGGATAATTATTGTACAGAAGAAACAAATTTTTGGTGATTCAGAGAGTCGTAATTATCCAAGTGTAGATAGATTCAGATTAACCGTAAATTTAATTACATTAATAAGAACAAGAGTACGTACATAATAGCTAAAGAGTATTCCACTAGGCACACTCTCTCTTATCAGAGCATAAACTATGCTCTGTCTGTTCGCTAACGGCTGACCCCCCCCCTCCGCAAATCAGTACCTGGTCGTACACCAGAGCATAAACTATGCTCTGTCTGTTCGCTAACGGCTGACGGCTGACCCACCCCCTCCGCAAATCAGTACCTGGTCGTACGCCCACTCGCTCTATCTTTATGTGTTAAAGCTCGAAACATAAGCAGTGTGTGCACGAATTTTGTGCCTGCTTCGACCATTAAAACGCAAGCACAGCGCGCGAATTTCTTTGAAGTCATGGATCTAATTTGCGAGAGGGGGGGGGTCGGCCGTTAGCGATTAGAGCATAGTTTTTGCTCTGATGACATAGCGTGTGCCTAGTTGCATACTCTTAAAAAAACTTCAAAGAATTCCAATATCCAATCCAATTCCAATCAGTTTAACAACGGTGCACTAAAGACTAAACAGCATGCAAAACAGCCACTTAACTGTCAAGTATGTCCCAAAAAGAAATACAAAGTGTTTTATAAATGAAACCAGCTTTTGTCAATTTAACAAAAAAGAGTGTTTGCAGAGGATGCAAAAAGACAACTGAAATAAAAACAGTAGGAATAAACTAAATTAAGTAAAAAATAGCAATTAAAGGAACAGAGACGGACAATTTTTAAAGAGCTCCAAATCCCTACAGCCACAATATTCATCCAAAATTGAATTTCTAAATCGCACACGTACGTACCTTTGAATCGTTCAAGGCATCATAAAATTCGTCGGCTGTGGAAGTTGAAGCTGTCACCGGTGAAGACTAGAAAAATAATAAAGCACAGGAAAGAAGTGCAGAAAAACCAGTTTTCGAAAAAAACGTAAAAAATCCGAAAATACACAATACGAAACAACGATAACACACACAGGGCTAAGTTTACACAGGGTGACAAAACAACACATACATGTACAGAGACGGGAAAAGTTGAACAGGTGAAATTGACAGGTAGAAAAATAGAAAGTAAAATATAACAACGGACAAACGGAAAAATAAATGTAGACAAATAAGTATCGGCAAGAGGGAAGTAAGTAACCGATTTTTCGAAAATTGGTTTAGTCTACGTATTTCCAAAAACCGTAAATAAATTTTATGTAAATTTTCAATTAAGTTTTGAATTATGCTTTTGAAATAAGAACTAAAATTTGCTTGAATTATGCTTTTGAAATAAGATCTAAAATTTGCTATGTAAAGCCTGGTTCACACTAGACAATAATTGCCGGCAATAGGATTGCCAGAAATATGATTGCCCATTTAATGCTAGTGAGAACAGTGTAAAAAATTTCCAGTGATTTTGCTGCGAATCAGCAATCTCTGCTAGGACAGCGAGCAAGCTTGTGACAATTAAAAATCTAAATATAGGCGCGTGAAGATTGCCACTAATCTTGGTCATGTACAAGTGTGAACGGGTGTAAATTGCTGAAAATACATAGATTGCCTGCACATTGCCTAGTGTGAACCGGGCTTAAGCCTACAAGTGCCAGGCTAAGTAAATTTTATCTCTACTATGATCGTTAACAAGTAGGAAAAATGCTCCTTGCAGTCGCATGTAAAATGCAATATGAGCTATGATGGTCAACATTTAAATATGTCAAGGACAAGATTTAAAACGTCTAATATGAGCCAGCATCTAAATCGGTAAAGGACAAGCGGTAACTGGCTAATATGAGCCGCCACGTTTCTCTTGGGCTCATATTGACGCTCGCTGCCGTGGTTTCAACGGCTTGACATCACGACGACCTCTTACCATCTTGCCTACAGACTCTTTACTTTTATTCCCAATCCCAAGTCTGAAAAAATCCTCACCGTCTTGCGTAATGTCATTAGCTTCATATAATGTTTGGTTATAGGTATCCTGTCTGAATCTAATTTCACTAGCTCAAACACCGTATTTAAGGTATATATGTGAACACTTTAAGCAGCTAAAGTTCTCCCCTTTAAAGTTGAATTAAGTGGCATATACATTTGGTATATACCAGTTTTCTAAATCATAGACACACACTGCAAACTAGATACAAATGCATAAAGCTCCAGTAAACCGGTATTCTTCAAGTCTTCAGTACCGGCTTATTGTACACAGCACTTATACAATAAAATACACAGCTGATGTGTAAAACGTTGATGTGTGCTTACCCACTTGACTTTACTTATTGTATCAAGACCAGACGTATGCCATGACAATTACGTGTACATGCGAATTTGAAAAGTGAAAAATAGTTAACTCAACTTAGTATCCTCGCGTCAATATGAGCCCAAGAGAAACGAGGCGGCTCATATTAGCCAGTTATAGCTTGTCCTTTACCGATTTAGATGCTGGCTCATATTAGACGTTTTAAATCTTGTCCTTGACATATTTAAATGTTGACCATCATAGCTCATATTGCATTTTACATGCGACTGCAAGGAGCATTTTTCCTACTTGTCCTTCTTCCAATTTTTGGGAACGCTGCTCTTAGGCAGAAGTAGTCTGCAATTTATTACTCCCAGAAGATTCTCTATTCCAAACAATGACCACTGTCTTCGGGGGTTTGACCACTGGTCAATAGGCCACCTAGACCATAGTGACCAGTGGTTACTTCTGTCGGGTCTGAAAATATGCTCATTGAAACGAGCGTAGACAATTTACTATATATGCCCCCAACCAAAACCCCGAAAAACACTGTTTTAGGGGGTTTGACCACTGGTCAATAGGCCACCTAGACCATAGTGACCAGTGGTCACTTCCGTCGGTTCTGAAAATATGCTCATTGAAACGAGCGTAGACAATTTACTATATATGCCCCCAACCAGAACCCCGAAAAACGCTGTTTTAGGGGGTTTGACCACTGGTCAATAGGCCACCTAGACCATAGTGACCAGTGGTCACTTCCGTCGGGTCTAAAAATATGCTCATTGAAACTAGCGTAGTCGATTTACTATATATGCCCCCAACCAAAACCTCGAAAAACGCTGTTTTAGGGGGTTTGCCCACTGGTCAATAGGCCACCTAGACCATGGTGACCAGTGGTCACTTCCGTCGGTTCTGAAAATATGCTCATTGAAACGAGCGTAGACGATTTACTATACATGCCCCCAACCAAAATCCCGAAAAACGCTGTTTTATGGGCTTTGACCACCGGTCAATAGGCCACCTAGGCCATAGTGACCAGTGGCCACTTCCGTCGGTTCTGAAAATATGCTCATTGAAACGAGCGTAGTCGATTTACTATATATGCCCCCAATCGAAACCCCGAAAAACGCTGTTTTATGGGGTTTGACCACTGGTGAATAGGCCACCTAGACCATAGTGACCAGTGGTCACTTCCGTCGGTTCTGAAAATATGCTCATTGAAACGAGCGTAGACGATTTACTATATATGCCCCCAACCAATATCCCGAAAAACGCTGTTTTATGGGGTTTGACCACCGGTCAATAGGCCACCTAGGCCATAGAGACCAGTGGTCACTTCCGTCGGTTCTGAAAATATGCTCATTGAAACGAGCGTAGTCGATTTACTATATCTGCCCCCAACCGAAACCCCGAAAAACGCTGTTTTTTGGGGTTTGACCACTGGTCAATAGGCCACCTAGACCATAGTGACCAGTGGTCACTTCCGTCGGTTCTGAAAATATGCTCATTGAAACGAGCGTAGTCCATTTACTATATATGCCCCCAACCAAAACCCCGAAAAACGCTGTTTTAGTGACTTTTCCAAACTTTGACCCTAACTTTGACCCTGGGCGAGGTGCCACGGGGCCATGCTGACCAGTGGTCACTTCGGGCGGTTTCGGCAGTATGCTCATCGTGTTCAGCGACCCCGATTTACTATATATGGGCACCATCAAATGGCCGAAAATAGCCGTTTTTACGGACTTTTCCCAACTTTGACCCTGGGCAAAGAACCACGGGCGCCATGGGGCCTGAGGGTCACATCCATCGGTTTCGGCAGTATGCTCATCGTTTTCAGCGACCCCGATTTCCTATATATGCGCACCACCAAATGGCCAAAAAATGCTATTTAAACGACTTTTTGACAATTTTCTGTGTTGGGACCTCGAAATATTTCCAAGTCCAAACGTCGATTTTTCCATTTTTGACCATCTGTAAAAATCGACCCAGAGCGAAATTCGGAAATCAAACATAAACTTGATCTGGACCATAACCTAGATAATCAAAAATTAGTATAGAAAATTTTTTCCTATGGGCCGTTTGAAAAATCGGTGTGCGCAAAAATCGCCCTATAAAAGTGGTCGATACAGAGAAAAAAAACCCCACGTTTACTTGTATCAAAAAGTCGACTTTTTCAAAGTTCATTTTTTCCGGACAAGTTTGGTATCATTCGGAAGCTCTTGGCCTGGAGATTTCAAAAATTTTAAACTTTAGCTCTCAACTCCCTACCGTTAATTAGTTATGGCTAATTAACAGTTTCCCTAATCCGCAAAGTGCCTTTATAGCTCATATTATGAGGGGCGCTCCGCGCACCCTCATGATTCCAGAAATAACTAAAACTAGACAGGATAAAGTGCAGAAAAGTGGCAAAGTAAAGCACAAACTAAAGGAAAAATAAAAAAACCTAAAAAACTGACACAAACCCAGCAGACCCACCCTTCGTTCTACGGTCCATTCACTGGTGTAGGCATCGAGTTCCTCTTTATGCTTTCGTTCCACTTCGTCCAGTCTTTTTTGAAAGGAATCCCGGAGTCGCTTTTCCTGATCCTCCAGGGCCTTTGCATGACTAACTTTGGCAGAGTCAAGGGCTTCCTCTTTAGCCTAAAACATAACATTAGAAAGAACCTGGAGCCAACAAGAAGGCCCCCTCAAACTAAAGGAGGATTAGGGTAACGACGGAGATAACTACTGCTAAAACTCACCTTGTTCTGACACTCACTTCAGAAGTTGCTTTATATAAAAAATACACAAGGTTTTAGTGCAAGGAAAGGATGACATTAAGCAAAAATCTTCAGCATTTATGAAAATTAGTCCTGTTGCTGGATACACTTTAAAAAAGGTGAAGTAACCCCTGGAGAGAACTCCAACCTACAAAAGGTTATAGGGTGTCGGTGCTTATCTCCGGATTCACAGCCCGAAGCCAGGAGCGACAACTCTAATGTTGACTACATCTGTGGAAGGGGGACCATCCATTCATCGTGCATTACGCCAGAACACAGACTCCTGTTACCTTCCCACCGCCGTGGTACCAGACATGTGCAGGAGGGGAAATTTCGGGGGGGGGGGGGTGAAGGGCGGCCGAAGGCCGCCGAAAAACCGGATTATTCCGGTTTTTACCGGAAAAATCCGGATTCTGGGGGGGGGGGGGGGAGGGACCTTTCTGGGGGGGTGAGCTCAGGTTTGGGGGGGGGGGGGGAAACCCCCCCCCCCCCCCAAGCACACGTATGCGTGGTACCCATTTACCGACCAGTAAAGGATAGACAGCTGGGTTGGCTGGAGCCCATGGCGAACCGATATGTGCTTAGTCCCTTGCTCAAGGGGATTTGTGAAAGCCTTATGGCAGCGGGGGTTCGAATCTAGAACCGTAAGATCTTTAGTCGAACACCTTACCACTAGGCCATCACGGCACAAGATACACTTTAAAACCTGGAATTCTGAAAAAGTCCCTTCCTCCAAAGCTAACCAACAGCGCCAATTGGAAACAACTTAGGCTACAGTTAGTATACCTGCAACTGTTGCAGGGTGTCCTTTCGCAGCTCCTCAAAGCGCTCATCCGCCGTACTGAGACTGTCCGAGGCCTCGCTCATGTTCTGCCGATACTCCAACTCCCAGCGCAATTTCTCCTTGTCCGTTTGATCTGCAACTACACAAAAGGCACAAATAAAGATCTGGAATCTTGCTTGCGAAAATTCTACACCAACAGATTAGAGTTGATCCCATTTGACCGACTTAGCTGACAACACTACCGTTATCCCTATAACTAAATATTTTATATTTTGTAAGTATTGTACGTTTCTACTCCAAATGATCCAGTTAAAATATTATTTCACAATCTTGCTCCGGCTTACAGACTCCCGAAAAACGCCGTTGCTGCATAATAGCACAGAAACGCAATAAATCAAATGTTTGTCAGAACCATACTTCGTAAGCTCTCAATCTCAGTCTCATAGTGCTGTTGCTTTTCCAACAACTGACGTTCATATTCAACCAAAGCGGCTCGCAAGGCAGAATTATGTTCATCCTTTAGCTTCTACAACAAAATATAAATTGGATGAAAGTTCAGTACTAGACGACTCAAATAATGGGTAAGATATGAAGTTAAAATGAGCGTTGTGTAGCAATATGATCAATTTTACACAAATTTTTGAAAATCCTCCAAATTTTATGAAAGCACCATTTCGGAAACAAAACACACGATGTACAGATTATTGAAGCAAGCTCATTTGTTTAGCAGACGAAAAGTAAAAACTCCTACCTATCTACCTACCTACTTACCTATCCATTAAAGCAAGTTCTACACAACCGTCTCTGGATTGCGGAATACAACTTTAACATCGCGAAAAACTAACAACACTCAAAATCCTACAAATCCCTCAAGAACAACTCCCAGCCCATCCAACCATTCTACGTACGCACCTTCAAGGCGGGAAATTGACCTACGTACCACAATCTTTGCCTCAAACTCTTCCGTCAGTCGTTTCTGCAATTCCGCTGCTACAGCTTTTTCATCCGCACCCATCGCAGCGGCAGGGGAGCTAGTTCGGGCACCACCGGCCCCAGGAGTGCCTCCAACGCCAGCTTTCTGCAACTGTTTCAGTTTGTCCTGCAGTTTGCGCAACTCCCCATCCTTACGGGCCTTGACGTCCTCTAGTTCTGACAGCTGCGCGCGCAGGCTGCGCAGTTCGTCCGACTGGCCGCTGAGCTCATCACGCTCCGTGCGCAACTGTTCAGCCTGCGCATGCATTTGGTCAAGCTGAAAGAAACAGCGAAAGAAAGAATGATCTTAATCTGGTATAGAAACAGATCACACAGAGACAGACTGTTTCAAAAATTAACCCGACATTAACACAGTAGGCAGGAGCGTATCCAGGGGGTGGGGGGTGGAGGGAGTCCAGAGGGTCCGAACTCTCCCTTTCGGGAATTTTTTTAAACATTCAAATATATTTGGTGAAAATTTAAAATTTTTTTGGAAAAAACTAGATTTGGACCTTCCCTTTTCAGGTTGGCCCCCCCATATTTCCAAAATCTTGGATATACCCTTCTTGACTGTAGGTACAGTTAGGAATCACTTTCCGTCAAAGACACGCATGCTTGGACACCATGAAGCAGTGGTGCACTTTTAGATAATTTTGCTGGGACGGACGCATTTTACCTAGAATTAAGTCGTGTGCAAAACCAAAACTCTCATATCCTGCGAAAGTTTTAAATAGCAGAAATCAAAACTTTTAGTCTTTTCGAAAAATTCAATATTATTTTCAAAATATGCCCAACTCTAGTCTTAGCCAGAACACACCTGCTCAGACTGTTGGCGCAGCTGTGCCTCAGTTTCAGCCAGCTGCGTCTGCAGCCCATCAGCGCGCGTCTCACATTCCGTCAGCGCTGTCGATCTCTCCGACAGCGTTTGCTGCAATTCCTCAATTTTCCCCTGCAATTCTGTCCTCAGCTCTTCCAGCTTCGTTTCCTGTTCCGACTCCAGATTTCGCTTAATGGAGCTCATCTTAGCTTCAGCCTTCTTTTTCAGCTCAGCCAGCTTGCCCGCTGACTCGTCCTGAAGCGCCTGGCGTTCCGCGCTCCACGATTCTTCGCGTTCCTTCAGGGACAGTTGGACAGAGTCGACTTCCGCCTTCAGGCTTTCGATTTCCACTCGCCGACTGTCCAGCTCAGTGCTGGCCAGGCTGCGGTCCGAAACCGCGGTTTCCAGTGATAGCTGGGACTCCTCGTACAGGCGTTTCGCCTGCTGCAACTCAGTCTGAAATAGTTAGGAGTGGATGAAAGAAATTACTACCTAATTTTAATTAAAAAAGGTCGTGAAATATAGGCAGTCGAATTTTACATATATACATATAGTCATGGGGCAAGTTAAGTTGGAGTTAGGTTAGTCAAGTCGTGGGTTCGAATCCCACCCGAGGCCTGAAATTTCCCAGGAGTGTCAAGAGCTGAAGCGACAATTTCATGTTTCACAATACCAAAGCATAAAAGAGCCGAAATTATCTTTAGGGCCTTTGGAATTTGTAACTATTGGAATTTTAACAAAGTGCTCTGTCTACGGAGTTACAAATTCGTTAAATAGGAGAAATAATAAATCCGACAATAATCTGGGTCGCGTAGCAAAAGATTCTCCTAAGTGCCCTCCTAGGAGGGTACTTAGGAGGATGTCTAGGAGCTGTCTAGGAGGGTGTTAGGAGACCTCCTAAACCCGTTTCAAAAGATTTCTCCAAAGTTTAGCTGGCGCTGCTTCTTAAGCATAGGCAACTTAGCATCTCTTTAAACCCGATTCTCCTATGTCAACACCTAAGTTGAACTTAGGAGCGCTCCTAGGCTTAGGATAATCTTTTGCAACGCGGCCCTGCGCCCCACAAGACTTTCATTTCAAAATTTCATGACAGACGCACAAGGGTGTGAAAACCTAACTCATTTTAAGACTGAGACAAAAATCTTCAAGAAAATCTAAATAAACCATCAGAATATTCAATATTCATAAAGAAGTAATGAAAAACGCCTGCCTGCAGTCACTAAGGCCGAAACCTTAGTACGAACAGGAGAGAGCCAATGGGCGGACTAAGGTTTCGGCCTTAGTGACTGCAGGCAGGCGTTTTTCATTATTTCTTTATGATTAATGCTTGTATCCTTCGTGGATCCGCCTGCTGGCCCGCGTTTACCTCATTTTCCTTGATGAGAATATTCAGTATTATTATGTTGCCAAAAACTGACCTACTGACCTCAAGCTTACTGCACCGTTCCTGCCAGGAGCCTTCAGATTGCTGTTTGGACTGTTCTGTCTCCGTAACAGCCAGTCTAGACTGATCAAGCTCAACTTTCAGCTCATTCAGCGCACTGGCTCGCTGATCTAAGCTCGATTGCAGTTCGGTCAGTTGGTTACTGAGCATTTCCAGCTGCGAATCTTTTTCCTCCAATAGCATTTCCTGTTCCTGTTTCCGAGACTTCAACAGTCGGGTGATTTCCTCTAACTTTTGATCTTTTTGACCCAATTCTTGTTGAAGACTATTCAGCTGTTCCTCTAAGGCCAGTTTTTCCGCTTCCAGCTGATCTCTGGCGCTCAATTGATCTTCCAGTTCAGCTAGTCGTTCATCTGAGCTCAGTTTTTCCGCTTCCGCCTGACGTTTGGCTTCATCAAGATGAGCCAGTAGGTCTTTTGTTTCGTTCAGTTCCGCTTCCAGCCGTTTCAATTCGACATTTTGAGCTTCAGTAGACGAATCGTGACGCTGTTTCATTTGGCCCAATTCGCTATGCAGTTCAGCCAATGTTGCCTGTGCGGTCTGCTTTTCCGTCTCTACAGCCTGCAGCTGGCTACGCGCCGTCTCAACCTCTTGCCGAACTGTGACCAGTTGAGATTCAGCCAACTGAACCTTTTGACTTTCCAGCTGTAGACTATCTGACAGGTTGCTCAGTTCTTCGTCTCGCTGGGCCAGTTGTGCTCGCAGTTCAGCTGTCGCCGTTTCGGCAACTCTGGCCTGCTCGAGCAGACTGCTAAGCTGTGCTCTAAAGTCTACCGGTTCAGTGCCCGAAGACAGCACAGAAGAGTGGCTTTGCAGCACGGTTTGCAACTGGCACAGTTGCTCACGACTGTCCTGGTGGCTGGCATCCAGTTCAAGCCGCTGTCGTTTCTCAGCCGCCAAGGCCGCCTCGGCCGAAACCAATTTTTCCGTCACTTCGTGTAGTTTGCACACATTCTCTTCAAGTAGGTCTTTCTTGTTGGCCAATTCTGACTCTAGGCTGGCACGTCCGTCTTTCACTGACTCCAATTCCTGTTGCATGGACTGTAGTCGCTCAGCGAGCTGGGCCATTTCTCGTTCCGTTTCTCGCTTGGCCTGTTCTACTTCCGCCAGCACCTGGAGAGATTGCTGCGCGGCAGCGCTCTCTTGCTCTGCAGCACTGTTGCGCAGAATCTGCAGTTCCTGCCTAGCATTGTCCAGTTCATTCTTCAGGGATTCTTGCTGCACGCTAAGGGAGTGCTGCACTTCGTTTCGCTGTTTCTCGGCATCCGCTAGTAGTGCTTCCAGTTCAGCGCTTCGAGCAGTAGCCGTTTGCTCCCGTTCCCTCAACTCGGTTAGCTCGGCTTCCAGCTTCTCTAGCTGTTGTTGCAGGGCAGTTTCTCGATCACCCGCCTTCTCCTGTAGCCTATCCAGTTGCAGCATTAGACGCGCTATCTCTGCCGCATGCTCCCTATTCAGCTCATCTTCTCGCTGGGTGGCGTCCTGTTGGACTCGTGCCAACTCAGCATCTTTCAGCTGTTCCAGTTGCTGCTGGAAACCGGAGGCTTCCACGTTTTGCTGCTGCATCAGGTCTTCCAGTCGTCGTTTGAAGTCAGCCTGCTGGTCCGCCAGCTGTCGCCTCAAATCTTCGCCTTCTCGTTCCAGGCTGGTCAACTGTTCCTGAGTTTCGTTGAATCGTTCCTCCAGATGGCTCAGTTCAGTCTCCTTGATATCACAGGTACTGCGTAGGTTGGCCAGATTTTTCGTCAGTGTATCATTTTCAGATCTATAATCGTCTAGCTGTTCCCGCAGCTCATCCAGCTCGGTCGATTTGAGGGACAGTTCGTCTGAGAGCTGACGCTGGCCGGACTCTAGTTCGGTCAGTCGGACAGTGCTCGATTCCAGTTCAGTCGATCTGTCAGCCAGCTGGCCCTGCAGCTGTTCCAATTCGCCGGTCATCGATTTCAGCTGTTCGCAAGCCAGCTGCAACTGTTCCTGTTCAGTGTCCAGCTCTGCCGACTTGGATTCCAGTCGAAACGATTTGAATTCCAATTCTTCCGATTTTGCGTCCAACTCGGCCGTCACCGATTCTAATTCCGCAGCTTTAGATTCCAATTCCGTCGATTTCGTCTCCAATTCCGCTTTCGTGGATTCCAATTCTTTCGATTTAGTCTTCAATTCCGCAGATTTCGATTCCAATTCAGCCTTTGCGGATTCCAATTCTTTCGATTTCGTCTCCAATTCCGCCGATTTAGTTTCCAATTCTGTAGATTTCGTTTCCAGACTGCTCTGTAGGGCCAGTAGTCTGTCTTCGCTCTGTTTCAGGCTAGTGCGGAGCGCTTCCACCACCTCGCTCTCCTGACGACCCGTCTGATCCAGACGTTGCTGCAGCTGCCGCAACTGGGACTCATGGCCGGCCGCTTGACTGGCCAGTTCAGACTGCTGTTTCTGATGGAGGGCAGACATTTCGGCGGCATGCCGGCTGCAGCTTTCCTCCAGCAGGCTAACTTCAGCGCACTTGGTTCGATGCTCTTCGCGCAGCTTTGCCAGGGCACTCTCCATTTCCATGTTTGTCTGAAACAAACAAGAAAACAAGTAGGAAAAATGCTCCTTGCAGTCGCATGAAAAAGCTAATATAAGCGATTATGGCCAACATATAAACGTGCTAAGGACAAGATTTAAAATGTTTAATATGAGCCAACATCTAAATAAGTAGAGGACAAGATGTAAACGTCTAACATGAGCCGCTACGTTTCTCTTGGGCTCATATTGACGCTCACTTTGGTTACGCCTGTACAGACATTGTTAAACCTAGCCAGAAAAGACTGAATATTAGTAGTGGCGCATACGTTTTAAGCAAAAATCAGATTTGCCTGATTTTTCAACTTCGCTTCAAAACATTTGTTTGTTTTTCGACGTTGCTTCTAGATCTCATTATACGTATGTACTTGTATATAAATCATTAACAGAAGCAGCCAATATAAACCAGAATAAGGAAATAAAAATTAGAACTGTCACAGACGATATATACTTACCTAGTGAGATTTCATCCAGAAAATACCATCCTTGCATATGCAAACCATTCTAACCTTTTGACTATCTGAAGAAAGCTTTTGTATATACAAAATATATTACCCATTTCATTTGCGTCAATATGAGCCCAAGAGAAACGTAGCGGCTCATGTTAGACGTTTACATCTTGTCCTCTACTTATTTAGATGTTGGCTCATATTAAACATTTTAAATCTTGTCCTTAGCACGTTTAAATGTTGGCCATAATAGCTCATATTAACTTTTTCATGCGACTGCAAGGAGCATTTTTCCTACTTGTCCTAATCCAATTTTTGGTAGCGTAAGGTTCCCAAGAGTATGCGTCCTTTCCATTGAAACGAGTACAGTCGATTTACTATATATGCCCTCAACCAAAACGCCGAAAAACGGAGTTTTAGGGGTTTGATCAGTGGTCAATAGGCCACCTAGACCAGTGGTCACTTCCGTCGGTTTCGAAAATATGCCCATTGAAACGAGCATAGTCGATTTACTATATATGCCCCCAACCAAAACGCCGAAAATCGCTGTTTTAGGGGGTTCGACCAGTGGTCAATAGGCCACCTAGACCAGTGGTCACTTCCGTCGGTTTCTAAAATATACCCATTGAAACGAGCATAGTCGATTTACTCTATAGGCCTCCAACCAAAACGCCGAAAAACGCTGTTTTAGGGGGGTTTGACCAGTGGTCAATAGGCCACCTAGACCGTACTGACCAGTGGTCACTTCCGTCGGTTTCGACAATACGCCCATTAAAACGAGCGTAGTCGATTTACTATATCGATACATCAGAAGCAAAACATGGACTCTCACACTTTTTGGAAAATTGAGTTTTCATATACATTTCTTGTCAAAAGTGACTGTCTACCTTGTGACAAAAACTGGAGTCTCCTGGAGCTAGGAATAAGGCGTTTGCATCGCCTACGACCCCTGTGTCTCCAGAAAAGGAAAGCTCTTTTTGAGCCAAAATACTGACACTCCCATTGTCTTTGCTACTAAGTACTAACCGATGGAGCTCATGAAATTTTCGGCCAAATACAAAATACTGACTCTCCATAAATAGGAGCGTTCTTTTCAGAATAAACAATTTACACAAACGAGAACACTATGAACGAATTTGTGAGTGGATGATGGGCGATTTTAAGCAATCTTGTAAAGTTATAAGCGTAAATACGTGCACAGCAAATATCAAAGAATTACAGCTTCTCCCATTACCTCCGAAGCTGGAAAATTTCACGATGCGACAGACTCCTCTAACGCACAATCTCCTACGTTGTTTGCAGGTCATTTTCTTTTCAGATAAACGTCAACAGTCAATTTTTCTGTTTTGCTTCAGACAATTATTCAATGAAGCTATGATACGATTTAGTGGCAAAATATCTACTCTCCTTCTTTATGTACTTTCTGCCTAATTCAAGGCTATAGAATGAGCACTACGAATTTTGGACCGTACGGTTGGAAGTATTAGTCCTTGTTATGTACAAGTGCTACACAGACTTTTTAAATACAGCAAACCGTTCAACCGCAATGACTTGTAAAAACCTTTAAAAGGCCATAACTCAAAAGTATAAAAACTGGAGATTCCATGTTTTGATTCTGGTGTATCGATATATGCCCCCAACCAAAACGCCGAAAAACGAAGTTTTAGGGGGTTTGACCAGTGGTCAATAGGCCACCTAGACCAGTGGTCACTTCCGTCGGTTTAGAAAATATGCCCATTGAAACGAGCATAGTCGATTTACTATATGTGCCCCCAACCAAAACGCTGAAAAACGTTGTTTAGGGGGTTTGACCAGTGGTCAATAGGCCACCTAGACCGTAGTGACCAGTGCTCACTTCCGTCGGTTTCGACAATACGCCCATTGAAACGAGCATAGTCGATTTACTATATATGCCTCCAACCAAAACGCCGAAAAACGCTGTTTTAGGGGGTTTGACCAGTGGTCAATAGGCCACCTAGACCGTAGTGACCAGTGGTCACTTCCGTCGGTTTCGACAATATGCCCATTAAAACGAGCGTAGTCGATTTACTATATATGCCCCCAACCAAAACGCCGAAAAACGAAGTTTTAGGGGGTTTGACCAGTGGTCAATAGGCCACCTAGACCAGTGGTCACTTCCGTCGGTTTCGAAAATATGCCCATTGAAACGAGCATAGTCGATTTACTATATGTGCCCCCAACCAAAACGCTGAAAAACGCTGTTTTAGGGGGTTTGACCAGTGCTCAATAGGCCACCTAGACCAGTGGTCACTTCCGTCGGTTTCGAAAATATGCCCATTGAAACGAGCATAGTCGATTTACTATATATGCCTCCAACCAAAACGCCGAAAAACGCTGTTTTAGGGGGTTTGACCAGTGGTCAATAGGCCACCTAGACCGTAGTGACCAGTGGTCACTTCCGTCGGTTTCGACAATACGCCAATTGAAACGAGCATAGTCTATTTACTATATATGCCCCCAACCAAAACGCCGAAAAACGAAGTTTTAGGGGGTTTGACCAGTGGTCAATAGGCCACCTAGACCGTAGTGACCAGTGGCCACTTCCGTCGGTTTCGACAATACGCCCATTGAAACGAGCATAGTCGATTTTCTATATATGCCCCCAACCAAAACGCCGAAAAACGAAGTTTAAGGGGGTTTGACCAGTGGTCAATAGGCCACCTAGACCGTAGTGACCAGTGCTCACTTCCGTCGGTTTCGACAATACGCACATTGAAACGAGCATAGTCGATTTACTATATATGCCTCCAATCAAAACGCCGAAAAACGCTGTTTTAGGAGGTTTGACCAGTGGTCAATAGGCCCCCTAGACCGTAGTGACCAGTGGCCACTTCCGTCGGTTTCGACAATACGCCCATTGAAACGAGCATCGTCGATTTTCTATATATGCCCACAACCAAAACGCCGAAAAACGAAGTTTAAGGGGGTTTGACCAGTGGTCAATAGGCCACCTAGACCGTACTGACCAGTGGTCACTTCCGTCGGTTTCGACAATACGCCCATTGAAACGAGCATAGTCGATTTACTATATATGACTCCAACCAAAACGCCGAAAAACGCTGTTTTAGGGGGTTTGACCAGTGGTCAATAGGCCACCTAGACCGTAGTGACCAGTGCTCACTTCCGTCGGTTTCGACAATACGCCCATTGAAACGAGCATAGTCGATTTACTATATATGCCTCCAACCAAAACGTCGAAAAACGCTGTTTTTGGGGACTTTTCCCAACTTTGACCCTGGCCGAGGAACCACGGGCGCCATGCAGCATGAGGGTTACATCCGTCGGTTTCGGCGATATGCTCATCGTGTTCAGCGACCCCGATTTACTATATATAGGCACCACCAAAAGACCAAAAATAGCAGTTTTTAGAGACTTTTCCCAACTTTGACCCTGGGCGAGGAACCACGGGCGCCATGCAGCCCGAGGGTCACATCCGTCGGTTTCGGCGATATGCTTATCGTGTTCAGCGACCCCGATTTACTGTATATGGGTACCACCCCGAGGCCGAAAAACGCTGTTTTTGCCCGTTTTTATACTATTTTTAAATTTTCGGACTTGGAAATTTTTCAGCTTGAAGGTGTCCAAAAACGCTATTTTTCCCATTTTTGACCATCCATAAAAATCGAACCAAATCGAAATTCGAAAAAAACATAAACTTGCTAAGTACCATTGCCTAGATAATTAAAAAATAGTATAGAAAAATTTTTCCTATGGGCCGTTCGAAAAATCGAGTTAACACAAAATTGGAAAAAATCATGCTGATACAGAGAAAAAACCCCACTTTCAAACCCGTAAGAGAAAGTCGATTTTTTCAAAGTTCATTTTTTCCGGGCAAGTTTGATATCATTCGAAAGCTCTTGGCCTGGAGATTTCAAAAATGTAAATATTAGCTCTTAATTCCTTCCCGTTAATTAGTTATGCCTAATTAGCACTTTTCCAAATCCGCAAAGTGCCTTTATAGCTCATATGATGGGGGGCTCTTCGAGCTCCCCCATGAAATGTAAGAAACAAAAATCTTACTCGTAACAACGGTCACTGCTAAAGGGAGAATAGGGAAAGCGACTAAAGCGGAAAAATGCCAACAGTGCCGTATATTCAGATTGATTTTTAGTCAGCGCTTAAAATAATTGAAATCAGCTTTTCGTGCAGAATAGGGAATCTAGCAAGAAGCAAAATTTATTTCACAAAAATTCAGATCTCTATCTATCTGGCTGTCTGTTCCCGGCCAGGGGAAAGCATCGGTTAAATGCTAACGGATGCAGTAGCTGCCTCAAACTAACAAAAAGGGATCGGCTAGGTAATGAAGGGTAGTGGTTCACTGTTGTACGATCGATCTGTGAAGATGCCAGGGTCATTCACCGAGCTTACTGATAACGCACCGGGCTCCTTCGAACCCTAACCACAATTTTTTCGAAGATGAATTCACTTCACATTAAATGTATTAAATGTAATGTTAACAAACAATTTGAACAAATATGGACGAACAGAAAATTTCATCTGCCAAGCGTGGGCGGGCGAAAAGAGGTATGAAAACAAGCCTTGAAAGCTCGAAACTAAAGCCCTGGAACATTAGTTTTGATCAGAAAAGCAATCCTATGCTTAAAATCTTCAAAAAATAAAACCGGTTTAATGTTTTGTAAATTGGTTTTTGTACCGTTTTCAGTGCTTCAATCTCAGCCTGAAACTGATCGGCCTTTAGATCCTGCTGTGAGAGAGCGGCCATCTTTTGCAGCTCTCGTTCCTCAATGGCCAGAGCAGCCTGTTCCGCCTGTTCGGTGAGACGACGCTGGAAATCCGCCTCACGCTCACGCAGCGTTTCAAGCAGACGATCCTAGAAAAAGGAATGGAGGTTAAACTATGAAATTTCCCAACAACGACAAAAGTACAGTACAGTTAAGATAGTTAAGATAAACAGTTAGTAAGCAGGTTCAACAGAACTAGAGAATTATTATAGGCAGTCAGAAGTTTCATCTAGCAAATGTTCAAGAACAAAATGAAATTTTTTTAATTCAAACTTCTAAGATTATCTGTCTTGGTAAGAAACCTTATAGTTGAATACTTTTAGCTTAGTTTAACATTAATGTAGAAAATAAGGCAAATATTACTGCATTTTTAGCGTTTTTAAACCACTTTATGTTATCTCCCCACAGGGGGCCAGGCCCCCAATTTTCCAAACACATATTCGCCCAGGCTAGATTACCTGCAGTAAATTTTAATCTAACCGGCAGACAGACACCGCACTACATTTAAAAACATTAACTAAGTATTAGAAACCTTTTCCGTAATAGCTTTTTCATGCTCCTCTTTCAAGTGTTCCTCCCGTTTCAGCATAAGGGCCTCCAGTTCTTCCCGCTTCTTTCGCTCCTCTGTCTGAAGCAAACAAACACAAAATCCACAAAGTATACACAGAAGCAAAAACAACAAAAACAAGTTGGTTTTAAAAACAACAAAAACTAACTGGTTTTTTGAGAAAGTTGTAGCTGAAGAGAAAAATAGAGGCCTAATCCATAAATCACGTTTTCTGAAAAACTACAAATCTGGATAGATTCGTAACTATCTTACACAATCTGCTGCTAATAACCACATTTATAATAATTAAACACCAAAAAGACACGTATAAAGCAAAAGGTCATGCAACGTATATAAGACAAAGTCCATTGCAGAGTTGAGAAAGTTTTGGTTTTGGATGTTATAGCTAAGACCTAGGTGAATTTGTACTCAAAATCTGAAACACTTTTTCGGTTATTTTTGGACATTATGATTTTTCAATTCCCAGTTCACACTTTTATGCCGGTAATAAAATGATAGCAAAAATGCGACGATTTGACGATGTTGAATATGAGCAAAGCAATGCAAGATTGCAAAACAAACTAAATAGAAGCCTGTATTCAAAATAAGCATTTTTGCAAATCTTAGCTAATGCGATGGACCTAATGGTCGACAGAAAACTATCGCCTTAGTGTAAAGATCTAGGGTGCAATTTTGAGACCGAGAAAGCGAGCGGACGCTGATCGAACACTGATCTGATAGTCGGTGGTTCGAGTCCAACCAGTCATAAAGCTTTGTCAAATTCCTAAGAGCAAGAGGCAAAGTCTATGGATCAGTTCGCGGTGAGCTCAAGTCTGCCCCGCTATCCATCCCTCTGGACACAACCTAGGCAAACATAAACTGTGTAGACATCTGCCTTGAGGAGCTGGCCCATGCAGTCATCAGTCGAGGTGACACTCCTGGCTGAAGACCAGTGTATCCGGCAGGGGCGGATCCAGCCGCCCCCCGTCGCGACTCGAAGGTAGGAAAAATTAATAAGAAAAATTAATAAAAAATTAACGAAAAATAGGAAAACAGGCAAAAACCAAAAAATATCGCGCCTTCGGCGAGAATTTGGTAAATTTTAACGGCATATTTGTTGCATCTATGAAGAAAAATTTTGAACTGCATTAGATTTTTCTGAAAAAAATTACGATTTTTGCCTAAAAATGTGTAGTATTTTCAAGAATTTTTTCAGTTTATCAAAATGAAAAGAATTAAATAGACAAAGACCGATTTTGTTGCAAAAACAATAAATTTCTTCAACTTCAGGAGGGGCTCCGCCCCCAGACCACCCGGTCGAAACATTTCACCGCCACCCCCGTCAACAAATACTGGATCCTCCAGTGATATCCGCCGATGAGCACCGGCACCCTTACACGACGTAAGGCCCTTACAAGGGTAGGAAAATTCCTTGGGCCGCTACCCTAGCCTTTTTGTCTACCTGTAATTTCTCAGAAATTATTTCTGGAGAACAAAACTTTTTAAGACAGTAGACTCTAAGGAGACCAAAATTGACGATGGAAACACAAAAATTTATAAAAAATTTTTCATTTATAAAAAATTTAAAAACCTTTAAAAATAAGAACAGAAAAACCCACAAACGGAGGAAAATAAACCCATAAAAGTTCCCAAAAAAAGGCCCAAATACACAGAATTCAAACGACAAAACAAACGGAATTTTTCATTCGTTGTTTATACTTGAACAAGTTGCACGACCTCTTGCTTCACTCTAGACAGCTGTTTTACCAAATCCGCCCTCTCATCGCCAGCAATCCTCTCCCCTTCCTGGGTCTCCGTCAACTCAGTTCGAAGCTGTGTCACTTCAGACTCGTCTGAAATAATTTTTAAAAAATGTTTAAAGAAAATATAAAAAAAATTGGGAAAACAATGGGAATGCTTCCAGCAATTTATGCTGTGTATAAATTGTCAAGCAATGCATTTTGGAACTGGTGTCATTTATTTTATATGTAGACACTGATGCTAATCCGGATGTGTTAACTTGGTCATTCATAGCCAGAAATTAGCTAATGGTTGAACAAACAAACATAAACGTGATTTTTAACATGGACGACAACATACCGTAAAAAACACAGTCATGTGAAGAATAGATCACATTTGGAAAAGACCCCTCTGTTTCTCCCGGTTTACGCAATAATGGCTATATTCCATTACTTCTGGCCTGCTTCTACCGGGAGTGGGGGGTGGGCCCCCCATAAGCCGAATAACTGCCAAATTTTACCATTTTCCCCTAATTTTTCGAAAAATTTTCCGGCTCCGCTGGATTCTTTTAAGATATTTTCGCTATTTTAGCTTAAAAACAGCTAAAATTAATTATGTTTTCAGCTATTTTAGCAGTTTTTACACAAAAAATTAAAAATTCGCAGAAATGTTTATTTAGTCAAATCTAAATTTTCCTGAAATACGTACATTTAGTTTCCAGGTCCTGCAGTTTGTTGCGCCATCGTTGAATTTCCTGGTCCTTTTCCTCCAACTGAAGGTGCATGGCCTGTTTGGCCTCCGCAATGGCCACAGCCATCTCCTCATCACCCTTGGCCTTCCATTCCGCTTCTGCCTAAAACCAGAAAAAGAGAGATCAAAAGATATACGAACCTTAATGTATTCTCGAAACATTTTAAAGAAACAATGCAGATTAATGCAAAAAATCCAAAAAATCATTTTACTATGTAAAATAATTTGATATATTCTACTATCCAAACTATCATTTACTATTTTACTATGCATAGTGCATACCCTAAGAATTAAATACCGTAAAACGTTTTAGTTGCTTAGATTTTAGGAATCGAGGTTTTAACAGTCTCGCACTGACAACTCGAAACTCACTAAAGATCTTGTCAAATAAAAACATTGAAAAATAGAAAACTGTTGCGATATGTCTGCAGCAGTGTATCTAATTTTACTGATAAAACTTTCTTCCGTTTTCTGTTAGCGAAAACGAAATTTTAACCGATTTTTTTGTGTAAGTTTGGTACTTCTTGGAAAAAAGGCTCGTCCCCCCGTTGGCAATTCTGGATACGCTCCTAACTAAAGGGCGCCTAAAGCATTGTAACTGCGTATGAATAGTCTGACGTTCCCACTACTGCTAACTGCGATAACTGTAGAAACATTTTCGCAGGGAAAGCCAACTGATGTCATAAAGCTATTCATTCATTAATTCAAATAAATTAGACCCATCATCGGGCACCTAAGAGGACCTAGAAATTATCTTACTATCAAAAACTGATCTATGCATATAATCAGCTCAGCTGTTCACAAAACCACAAAAATACAGAACAGAAAAATAGCCAATCACCACTGGGCATAAACACTGCGAAACGGAAAGTGCAAGAATTAAAATTAAATGGGCACAGCATGCTGGTAATTTAATTGTATAAATGACGCCTGTATGTGCAGTACATATTATAGAAAGCAACTACGGTCAAAGTAGGCAAAACAAGACTAACACTTTGACGATAGAGGAAGAAAACTAATAAAGAAAAATTTGAAACTGAAATTGAAAAGAGTTGATTAGAGATGCACCGGGGCCACCACCACCACCACCACCAGGGAAGGGGCCTGAAAATTGGGGGTCCAAATAAAATCTTTTCAAAAATTTTCATAAAAATACCGATTTTGTTATAATCTTAGGTATACACAAAACTGCTTAGTATTAGTGGTACGTTTTTCATTCAAATCGAAGGGAAAACTAAGGATTAGTAACAATTTAACCTATTTTTGACTTGTAAAATTCTAAAATTTTGCTCAAAAATGTCCGAAATTAACAAGATCTTGATAAATTTTGGTCTCTGTGTCGGAACTGCGCTATTGCGTGTCGGAATTGCGCTATTTTTATAGTAATCGCCAAAAATAAGCGTATTTAGTTCTTAAATAGTGAAAAATGGACTAAAAATTTCTGGTGAAGCCAGCAAATTTTTGAAAATTTGGCCTGCTAAGCGATTTTTTCAGGGCAAAAGTTGGTACAAAAAGGGCCACCCACTTTTGTGGGGGATTTTTTGGGGGGAAGGGTGTTTATGGGGCCCCCACCCCGAATAGAATAAGCCAAGTCCTGACTACCGAAGAGGCCGGGGCGAGACACCGGTGCATCCCCAAAGATAACAAAACACAAAAACTAAAATCTTAAGAATGAGCGTATGAGTGTAGTTAAAAACTGACTTAAGGGGGGGTCCATTTTTGGGCCATTTTTTCGACTTTGTCCGATCTCGCTGATTTTCACATATTTAATTGTCCAAATGGTATATTTTAACGAGTTTTTGAAATTAAAATCGTAACTCTTATGGTTGTCGAGTAATTTCACCTCAAAGTTGAGATTTCATGTGTTAAACATAGGAAATTTAAAAAGTTGTCATTTTTTTCGCGTGCGCCAAAAAGATCTCCCGACAAACGTTGATGAATCTGGACAAATTATACATTAAAATAACGCTGAAATGTTAAACTGCGGTATCTTGGAATTAGAATTTTAATTTAGGCCTTTAAAATTTTTGAAGGATTAAAATTTAACGTGATGCTAAAATCGTGTTAAATTTTAATCCTTCAAAAATTAATTAAAAAATTTTAAAGGCCTAAATTAAAATTCTAATTCCAAGATACCGCAGTTTAACATTTCAGCGTTATTTTAATGTATAATATGTCCAGATTCATCAACGTTTGTCGGGAGATCTTTTTGGCGCACGCGAAAAAATTACAACTTTTTAAATTTCCTATGTTTAACACATGAAATCTCAACTTTGAGGTGAAATTACTCGACAACCATAAGAGTTACGATTTTAATTTCAAAAACTCGTTAAAATACACCATTTGGACAATTAAATATGTGAAAATCAGCGAGATTAGGGAAAGTCGAAAAAATGGCCCAAAAATGGACCCCCCCCCTTAATCTATAAATAGCCAAAGGGCCGCTTTGAAAAATCCAAATATCTGAAGTCAAGACTAAATCAAGGTAGATTAAGGAAAACATCAGATATATACGTAAATAACTTAAGGACAAAAAGTTAAAGGAACTGAGGCACGCTGCGCTAAGCAACAGATAATGTACATAGGTTAGAATTAAGAAATGTTGCATAGCAGACTATACCACTACGAGATTTTGTTGGCACATACCTTGGCAGAAATACGAACACTCTGTATGGTCATATGGGAGACATTGCCCTGCAAATGACCAATAATTGTAGAAAACAGACAAAAAATCCTACTGAAAAACTAGCACAGAAAACGGACCAAATTTATCATGCAAACACCTCCTCTCCTCCCCTACTCCCTCCCTATTAAGCTATGTCTTTAAAATGGCAAAATTAATTTGAATTCATACATAACAGTTCACAGTTTCTATATAAATCTTGTGTGAACATAATTTTTAACTCCACCCACAATTTTGAACAGTGTTTCGTTTTGTTCACAAAAATCAAGGGGGAGAGATGGTAGGAGGTTCCCGGGCGGTGGCTACAATTGCTAAACAGCTGAGCTGATTAACACTACTAGCAAATTACTACATACGACCGGATCTGTACGTAAGGTATCAATCGGTGATTGATTAATGCATGTAGCTGATAAAGTGAAATCAAGCAAAATACATGTAAAAGCAAAAAGACATTGATTTGCTAAAACTGTCCAGGAACAACGTTGAGCTTTGCAACAATGAAATGCTATATATGTACTTCTGAAACAATCTGTCATCTTGTGCATCTGTGTACAAAAATTCAAACTTTCCTCCACTTTTAGGAATTTGGTCGACGAACTCAACAAATAGAGCTGGAATTTGAATAAAAACTTAAAAAGTTGAACTGTATCTGTCCATAAATGAAAAATCACATAAAGGAGTATTCAAAAGTGCCGAAGTGTGCTTCCGACATCACTTGTGAAGAAATGAAGAAAAGTGAAGAAAAGCTATAGAAATGAAAGTTTTTCTCTAGTTACTGTTTGTCAATGGAGGAAAATATGTATACGTACAACCCAAGGCCGCACCCAGAAGGGGGGGTTCAAGGGGTCTAAACCCCCCCTTTTGGGATGACAAAATGAAAAATTTTTGCTATTTTTATGGCAAAAACAGCTATATTTAAAAATTTTCGAGCCTTCGGCGTGATTATTTACTTTTTGCAAGAAATAAACGTCCAATGTACTATTTTTGGGCAAAAATGCAAAAATTCTTCAACTTCTGAGGGCCTCCGCCCCCAGACCCCCCTTGAGTTTTACCTAGGACCCCCCCCCCTTTTCAAAATCCTGGGTGCGGGCCTGGTACAACCTTATCTTAATCATAAAAGGTGACCAATTATTTTATGTTTCAAATTCCTTGTTTAAAATTTCTAAATTCCACATATAAACATTTGTGGAAGACATCCGAAAAAGCAGAAGTTGTTCGGTATAAATTTCATTCCAAGTTTTGTTGAAAATATCAAAAATGTACCTCCCTTTCTCAAAATATTTAGACATTTACAAATTCTTCAGACTTAGACAGGCAAACACGGACTCCGCCGTCGACAGAAGAAAATAATTAGAATAAATGATTGAGAAATCGTCAAAATATGTCAAAGCACGTATGTACTATCACAATACGTAATTACCTAAAGTGCGTGCAGATTATAAAAACGGTTCCAAATCAAGCACACAAACAAGGTTTAGGCAGGGCGCATTGCAAGTAGCACAAAGCTGGTCAAAATGTAATGGATAATCAAGCGAAATATTATGTTCCAATCTGGATTTTTCAAAATTCTAATCCAATTCCAAAATATAGTCTGTTTACCTCTTGCATTCGACGTTGCCAGGACGTTTCAGCCTGTTCAAGCTTTTCCTTCCATTCTCCGACAACCCGTTCCGTTACCAAATCACTGATACCAGTTTGTCCCTGAAAAACCGCAAATATCGCTAAAGGCGCTATTAAATGTTTTGCAATTTTGCGTGGCTGATCCTTCTCTTTTCTGATTTTATCTTCAGCCATGTCAGGGTTTTTTTAAAAAGGCCAGTGGGCAAAAGCACAAAATTTTGCGACTTTTGTTGAGAGGATTTTAGCCTTAATTTTAACATTGATCAACGTGTTTTTATGCCAAACCATCGTATTTCTGTAGTTATTAATCTTATATTATAGCTATATCTTATTAATAACTTTTATTCGATAGAGGGTCGTTAG
The DNA here is from genome assembly GCA_030248195.1 of Trissonchulus latispiculum. Lineage (NCBI taxonomy): Eukaryota > Metazoa > Nematoda > Enoplea > Enoplida > Ironidae > Trissonchulus > Trissonchulus latispiculum. The sequence continues at coordinate 49,663 of JASAND010007197.1, read as the reverse complement.
AAACAGTAGCAAGTATGTAGCAGTAAACTGGTTCATTTTTCAGTGGGCGAAAAAGGACAAATAGCCGCAAATTTCGTAATGTCAATCATAAATATGTAGGTAAAATGAACGAAGGTCATATTACATCCCGCGGGATAAAAATCGTGCCAAATCCCTACAACTATAGTAGAACAATATAGCTGAATGAACGCCAATGAACGAAATGCACGAAAATTTCACAAATAATCGACAATACGAATTAAATTAGCAATTAGCTAGCGCAGACTTGACTATTAATCAAAAATTACAATTTGGTCCGAATGCATGGTGGCAACTTGGCTTTTGAGCTGGGCATTTTCTGCCGTCAATTCCTGTACGCGTTCCTTATTGTTCTTGATGGTATCTTTGCATCGGGTCAGTAAATCTTCCAAGCGCTTTATCTAAAAAATAATAAAACAAAAAAGCAATATATACATGGCAACAATACATCAAACTACGTGTTTGGAAAACTACACATATTAAAATTATAGGGTTTAAGATTACAAACGTATATAGCCCCACTTCAAGCTATCACACAAACAATGAAGAAACCACCCACCAAAGCGCAGTCACCAGGGAAAATGGAGGAAGTGTAAAAAAGAAAAAATTATTTATGAAAAACCCTGAAATTCTGGAGTTCGCTAGAATCGTTAGCCAAACCTACTAATCTTTATTTTGAATGAAAATTGCAGCAAAGTTAGCATGCATGCAAATTGCAAGCAACCGTAAATTTGCTGAGAGAATTGATCGACTTTGACAAAGCAGCAGTTTTAACTAGAGAGTTGTACACTTTTTGTTGTGCGATGATACACAACACAATGGATAAAGTATGTTGCAAACGATTGCGCCAAAGTTCCCACAAAGATCAAAAAGTGGCGCTTACCATTTCTTCATTGCTTGCATAATATGAGGAGGCGGACATACTACGAGGCTGTAAACAGGGAGACAGTCAGAATCAGAAGGAAAAAGTTAAGATCTAACAAGAATGCAACTTAGGGAATTTTAATGAAAGAGTTAAACTTAGAGTTAAAATCAACTGTTTTAACTAGGTTTAACCCCAACTCAAGCTTGAGGTTCCCTGTTTTAACCTTTTCATGAAAGGGATAGAGTTATTTAATTCTGCTCTACCCTTTCTTAAAAGAAACCTTAGAGAGACATTCGGGAATAGAACAAAGTGTTATAAACCCAGCTTTGAAAGCAGTGTGTTATTCAACTGTACAAAAATTCGTTTTGACAAAAACCAAACATCCCTGCCACACGTATTTAGTTTTACCAAGAGTAAGACACTCAGCTCTTCCTAATGGAATAAGCTTACAAGATGCTCGACACATTAAGGCCAAAATCTCGGGGGGGCTTCTCAGCGTGTAAACATACAACGCTGACGGGCGTTTTCGGCAAATTAAATACTATAACTTGAGCTAGGAAAATCGTATAGCAATAATTTTTATATCATTATGTTGCGTAGAACAAGATCTTTCTAACGATATAAAAATGATGTAGTTCGGGTCAGACAATCTAGTACAAATACAGCAACAACGTAAGGTATTTTTAAGAAAAGATGAAATTCCTGGAAATTTCGTGGAAAGCATGTTTTATTGCCAGTTTTGCAAGAGATTGCCTGAACCAAACTACATAATTTTTATATTGTTAAAAAGATCTCGTTCTACGCAACATAATGATATAAAAATTATTGTTGTACGATTTTCCTAGCTCAGGTTATAGTATTTAATTTGCCGAAAACGCCCGTTTTTAAAAAATGTCAGCGTTGTATGTTTACACGCTGAGAAGCCCCCCCCCGAGATTTTGGCCTTAATGTGTCGAGCATCTTGCAAGCTTATTCTATTAGGAAGAGCTGAGTGTCTTACTCTTGCTATTATAAACTCTTGGTTTTACCTAGAGGAAACCAGCAGCCAGAGTCTTCTACTAGTCAGATAGGTTAGCTAATTGTTAAAACAAAACTTTCTACAAAGTCTTAAAATTCCTAGTTTCGTCTCTCCCCTCACAAACTTAAAAAATAAGCGTGCACGGCCAATACACTCAAACTGACACCTCAAATTACACCTTAAAAACAGCCCACAGGTACACACCTTTTCCCTCTGCCCAATCAGTTCACTGTCATTGGAAGGGCGCATAAGGGCCATCATATTGGGATCCGAAGGACCCCCACCAGAAGCACCCTCGGCCCCTCCGTCATTGGATCCGCCAACATCCACCAAGGTCCCACCTCCCTTCAATAGGCCGACCTGAAATCCACGAACACGCCTACAAATTAGTACAGCAGGTAACAGAAGGACGGTAGCGTAAACTATTAGTAACTGACTCTTCTCATTCCCAATGCAAAAGAAAATTACCCAAGAGCCATTACGCCAGTTTACAGGAGACACGCAGACAGTTAAAACTTGACAAATTGAAAGTGGCACAACAAAATTGCCCTCCTCCATTAGCTCCTTTTTCAAAGGAAACTTGACCTACTCTTCTACAAAACAAAATCTTCCCGCGCCTATATAAACTATATTTCGAGCTAAAGTCCTTTGTAACACTTATACGCCTAAAGTGTACACAGTCAGTCTAATTAAAGTCCAGCCAAAAACTAGAGAAAGCGAAATAGTTTTCCTTTTATCTCGAAAGCACTGCAAGATAGCTACCATAGAGTACATATTTTATGAACCGGAATGAGATCTTTTTTTCGTTTAAAAATTTAGAAATTTCATGTGTGATTTCAAAAGGTGCCGCTTTTAAAGATTGGCAAATACTACTACCACGGGTTCGTCAGGAAAATTTTCCCCTTGTCCGAAAGTTCTACACACTACATTTCAAGGGACGGACAAGGGGAACATTTTCCTGAAAAATTAGTTGTAGTACCAATTTTGTATGTACCAATTTTTCTGGATATATAAAACCTTTAAAATCGCACGGGAAATTTCAAAAATTTTTTAAAAAAACGATCTCATCGTTCCGGTTCAGAAATTATGTACTGTTGGTAGCTATCTTCGAAGTTCGAAGTGCTTTCGAGATAAAGGAAAACAATTTAGCTTTCTACATTTTTGACCAGACTTTAGTAAAGAAATGGGAAATTGTGAGGGGTGGGTCCCCCACTTTTCGGTTCCCCCTTCCACTTTTCGGAGCCTCACCCCACTTTTCCGCAAGTCCCCACCCACTTTTTTGGTGGTGGCCCAAAAGTTTCGACAAATTAAGTTTTTGAGGAAATTTCAAAAATTTTCTCAATTTTTAGTGAATCTAGGGACTTATAAGCTCATTTTAAGCATAAAAACAGCGAATTTTCTGCGTTTTTACCTCAAAATGCTAGTTTTTCGCTGAAAATATAGATAAATTTATACATATACTCCTCCCCCCACTTCCAAAACCCTAAAAACGCCAGATTTCTGACAGAAAAATCTTCGTGTAACGCAAACCTGAGTCTGCAGCGCCGTCACCATGTTTTCCTTTTCCTCTAGTTTAGCCCGCAGTTCCTCCTCCAGATGTCGTTTGGCTTTACGTTCCAGCTTCGCCTCTTCGCGCAGTTCAGAGGTTCGCCGTAGGGCCCGATCCTGCGTGTTGGTCAGGACATTCTGCAACCCGAAGAACTGAAATGTCAGTCAAAAAACAAAAGACACCAACAGAGGGTAAATACACAGATGACAGGCTTTGCTTTTCCACAAATTGGGCGTATTTTTGACGTCTGAGGAGGGAACCCTATAGCTAAACTTGCTGCTTTCATATCAGAAAACTGCACGTCGCAGATCTAATTAACCAGTGAAAGCAAATTAAGCTCAAGTCAAGCATTTTTGTTTAAACCTAGATGCTATTTTGTTCAAACAAGGCCACCAAAAATCATATACAAAAGGAGCCATCTTTCAAAATTGCTAAACTAAGCCCAACAGACACATAACACGCGTATTTATGTTATAAACTTGTACACGGGGTTTATAGAGCTTTGCAAAATTAAAGAATAGCAAGCATTTCAAAAGATATTCGAAATTTGCAAAATCTGGACATTCAAGCCCCATACAAAAACTGGCACCTCATCAGATTCTGGCTATCCCAATGGAATCTTCCCCTTTCTCGATTCGGGCCAGAAAGTGGAAATTCATTGACTATATATATTTTCTGTTTTCTCATAATACAATTCACGAGACATGTCAATTTATGTACAATCCATGTGCCGTACAACAAGCAAGCCAGGTGGACAAAAAGGGTTAGTTAATCAATGTGCATAAAAGTATCACTTCAAACAGCCAACCAATTTATGTACGTATCAAGCAACCTTGAGTAATTTTCCTATCCGAAATCAGTCAGAAGACGAATATGTTTGAAAAAAATTGAAAAATATGTTCCCTGAGAACCTCCATTTTTACTTTTAAAATCAAACTTTCAAATTCAATCCTTGCCAGTTCTTGTTACAAAAATACGTATGTAATCCCAAAACGCCAACAAATGGCAACTACTTACCCGAATTTTCTCATTTTCTTTAATTAAATCATTGTAGGCTTTAGCAATCTAAAACAATCCAAAGCCATGACTTAATAATAAATTATGACGAAGGAAAAATTTGAAATTTAAAAAACTTATAACAAAAATCATATAATTTGTTTCCGAAGCGTCTGCCAAAGCAATGCTCTCTCTCTCAAGGGACTGGTCAAATAATGAAATTAGAAAAGTTAGAAAGTCCTTCAAAACAGTCCAAAATAATTATTCCACTGCCTTACCGTCTTATACTTATCCTTATAGCCGGCCGCCCGGCCCTGTAGCTTGTGTAGGACAGAGGAGATCTGTTCCTTGCTGGCAGCACTGGAAACATAGGCCGAGCCAACGGCACTCTCATTGTCTGTCACACTCTCAGCGTCAGTGGCCACAGGCTGAAGCCGAGCTGACGCCCCTCCTCCGCTCTCCGGAATTGAGGGAAGAAAATTGACACCGACACTGCAAAGAAAACAAGCAGAAAAATAAAGTTCATGGTTAGGATAACTCTTTTAAAATGTTTTTATATCCGTGTACCTAAAATTTGGATAAGTTTGCTATCCCTCTCCCAACCGGCCAGCTTAATTATAATACAAAACACGTTTTCATGTCATTTTATTTTCGCCCTAATTCAACATGGCATGGCACACATTTCATGCGAAGGGTGACTATCGACGAAATTTCGAATTTAGCAAAATATCGCAGTGCAGGTGACTTTCGCCAATGCTGCTAAAAATTTAACGGTCAATTATTCGCCAAGACAAATCGACAGGGATCTTTCACCAAGTCTATATTATGATGAAAACATTAGACAAAGCTCCTCCTCGTCGTCGTCGTTAGCGGCCAGCAGTGCGTATCCATATGGGGACTGGAGAGCCTCCACCTCCACGTCCAGCACACGTCTTAGCAAAGGCGGACCACAAGACAAAGGGAAGCCCGGAGTAGGGCAATAAAAGGGGTCGACCCGCTCGGGAGCATAATTTAAGGACAAGAGGTATCCAGCTCCGACATGACTGAAGATAACAACAGAAAGGGAAAGAATCAGCCATGAACCGCAGAATTGGAAACCATTTAGCGCCATAGACCAGACGGATGCCAGGGGACAGCTGTGGGGGATCTCCATTTGATGGGGTCCATGTACATTGGATTTCCCACGGAGGCGGTTCCATTGCCCCCCTGAGGCAAAGCTCCTCAGGTCAGTCATATTACAAGTATATAACGGAGCACCTAAACAGGTGGCGAAGTGTTAACGTCTAATATATATACCTGTCAAGACTAGTCAGGGAACTGAACGAATCGCTGCGATGTCTACTTCCTACAGGATCCGATGCTATAATATCATCCACTGTTTCTATCAAAAGACTAGATGAAGATTCAGTGGTCACAGTTTCCTAAAATCAAACCAGAAAGGCAAAATCAACTCAAACCAAAACACGACATGTGTACGCACAACGCGGTAGCGTAATTACCAAATAAATTGATAGAGGTCAAAAACACTGAGACAGAAAAATCAAGATTGATCACCGAACCCAAACTAACACACAATGCAAAAAAATGGCGGTGGTGCTAGCTTCACCTGCTGTGTGGTCGAAGGATGATGGGATGGTGACTCTAGGCTAACATCGATCAGCTGGTTCGAAGGACCAGCACCGCCGGCAGGGTGGTGGCTGGACGACGGCTGGTCAGAATTGGTCGAGGGAGTTGTCAGAGGAGTGCCAGCTGTTGTGTCCAAATCCAACAGCTGAGGTTGCTGAGGCTCTGGCTCTAGTTCAAAAAAGCTGCGACTGGAACCGCCAAAGTCTGAGGAAGAGGAGAGCATGGGCGGCTGGAGATCACCGGCCAGTGAGCCGCGTTCACTGCCGCCGTCCTAAAATGAAAGAAAATGTGCGTGTCTCTATAGAGGTCATTATTACGCACTTCAAGTGCGTGGAGTCAGTCAGTACATGAAATTTAGCGCAAATAACCTGAAATAAGCCTAAATCTTTTTCCTCTTCTGCTCCTTATTCCCTCTTTCTAATTGAAAGGAAATAAATTCCACCTGACCTGACTCCCTCTCTGTGATCCAGACCATTGTTGCAGTCCTTCTGAGACCTGCGCAGATACAGCCTAAAATCAACTGCAAATCAATAATAAATTGATTTGATAGAGATGTATGTCAGGGTATTTTGGGGGGGAACCTCTCCCCCCCACGAAATCGCCCCTCCCGGAATTTCTGCTTCCTCCCCGGAATTATTTGGGATCCCAAAATTTTGCCAAAAATTGACAAATTCTCAAACATTTTATTTCTGGCTTCGTCAGAGATTTTCATCGAAAAATTTCTGTTCCAAGCATTTTGTGAACTTTTAGCGTTTATCCATGCAAACCATATATATATACGCCAAAAATACCAATTTGGGCTCAGTTTTGAAACAATTTTCGCAGCCCCCGGGCCCGTGGGGCTTTTTCGGGATCCCCCCTGAATAAAAATAGTTTACGATACCCTGTATAAACTGCAGCATTAGTTTATTACCTTCCCTCGCTACAGACAGACTAAGTGGCCTAAAACATTTACCATGCATAAAAGTGTTCGCTACCACTGCACTCATACACACAAAACTTATTTGATTGCATTTTATTTGCAAAGCAACTAAAAATATTATAAATATATCGTTTTATGACTGAAACTTTGGTTATACGGGCTAGCTGAGAACTTTATATACCACCTTGCAGAACTTTCTCTTAGGCCTCGTTGCACTTCTATAGGCTATCACTGCCGCAGAGGGGGAGCCAATGGAGACACCCACCCATCACACCTCTTAAAATGTATATATATGTCGCAGCACAAGTCTGACACTTCCGGTGTAAAATTCAACTATTTTTAATTAGCGTATGTCAAAAAACTCTATCCTATCTAAGCTTTTCTTGAGACCTCATGCAGGGTATTTTTTACAGCCCCCCATAGTTTCCCCAGGGGGGGTTGGGGGGTATCCCCCCCCCAAATTTTCGACCAACTTTACCCCCCCCCAGATTTTTTTACTATCCCTGCCCCCACTTTTGGTTACCCCCCCCCCGAACCCCCCCAGCACTTTTTGGGGCCAAAACGTTAGCACAATAAAGGGCAATTTTTGAAAAATGCTAAAAATGATATTAAGTAAAACTTATTAGTGTGACATGTAGAAAATAATAGTATATATGTTACATTCAATTATACGATTTGCGCAGGATTTTGCACAGCTCCTGTGCAGCACAGTTTACACTGTCTGCAGTGACTTGGTCATTAGGAGTTGCTGCGATTATATATATATATATATATATATATATATATATATATATATACATATATATATATACGTTGAACATGATGGACCATTCAAAATTGGTCAGAGGGGTTTTGGTCGCAGATATATACGTAAGAGTGCATTTTAAAAATAGTGTGCATTCTGGAAAATGTGCCCCCAGGTAGCGAACAGCTCGGTTGTTTTCGATATCGGTATTGAGAAATGGCGGGTCCAAAAACCATGAAAGGAAAAGCCGTGAACAAAACTACCTGAAAACCGATACGGTAGAGATTGTGGACAAGAAATGGGCATTTTACCGTTTGCAGTTTGGTTGATTCTTCTGCAATTTTAGTTTTCAGCTTCTTGAACATTGCATGAATATATATTCCGAGCTACTGATAGTGAAATCTAAACATACGCAAAAATAGGTGAGTTATTGGCATAGGTGTGTTGGGGGGTGGGAGAGGTCATGGACCAAATGGAGAGGTCGCCGACCCTCCCCCTAAAAATTTTTTCTACCCCTCCCCCCAAATCGGCCTTCAAACCGACCCCCCCCTAAAAATTTTCAACCCCCTACCTGAATTTTTGCAACTTTTCAGCCTTCAGCAAGAAAAGTTTCAAAAAATTAGCGAAAAATTGCTAAAATTCGCTTAATTACCTTAAAAATCGCTAAAAATAGCTGAAAATTGAGAAAACTTTTCAGTTTTTTAACGAAAAACCGATTTTTCTCCGACCCCACGTCCAAAATTTTTCTTACCCCTCCCCCCCACTCGACTTTTTCCAACCCCCCTCCTCCTTTTTTGCCAGACCCCTCTCCCTACTTTCTTTCAAACCCCCCACCCCCACTTTTTTCGACAGCCACACCTATGGTTATTGGATGGGAAGAGCATAGTTTCACCGGAAGTTTTGGCTGGAGTAAGGGGTTCATTTTAGAAATTTTGTGTTCCACCCCCCCCCCCCAACACAGGGGGATGGGGTGCCCCGCCTCCGAACCCCTTCCTCCCAATTCGGACCTCAAAACTTCCAAAAATTGGTCTAAAACGCAAACTTGTATTTTAATGCTTTTTTCGTCAGAACAAGGATTGTACATCGTTTGTAGACGCTTGTGCACGGTTACTGCGATTTGAAGCAAAATTATCACTATATATAGCAAAACTTGTTTATTTTAGGCAAAAATAAGTGGGGGGGAGGTCGAAAAGTGGGGGGGGAAATAAAATGGGCCAAAAATGCTAAAAATGCTGTATAAATAGCCTGTTTTCCACATGTGTACACTGCTATATATATATATAAGTATACTTAAAAGTTAAAAGTGCTCAAAAGTTTTAGCACCAAAAAGGCAATTTGTAAGGTAAAGGCGCCTTTACCTTACCTATAGCGCGGCGGGAAAAACCCAGTCCGAGATGCAAGGGGAAAAAACCCAACGCCAGTGTGAGTCACCTATATGAGCTAGATAGGATCTTAAAGAGTCCAGAATAAGGTCAATATTGAGTCTAGAAGTCCATAAAACCGTTATAAACGTGGATTTCTCGTGATAATAAACACATTAAGCGAAAATTTGGACTTGCCCCTTTTGCGACTACCCCCATCCAGTTGGGGGGGGGGGGCTCTAAAATTTCTGGGGGGGGGGGTTGAAAAAATGGCTGGGGGAAGGGCTACCCCCCCAGCCCAAATTACACCTATGAGCGCGACTCTTTCTATACTTTTGCAAAGATAAAGTCATTTGGTTCACTAATGCTAATTTTTTGACATTTTGAAAATGACACCTACTTTCTGGTTCGACCATCCAAAAATTTACCAAAACTTTGAACCATAGTTTCCCTGGAACTTTGGGTTGGGTCTGTGGGGGTAAATCTTGGCCTTGGCCGACCTCCGAAATGCGATAGGGTCCCCCATTCAAATTTCGAAAAACTGGCCAACGTTTCAGGCGTTTTTGCGCCGTTTTAAAGCGATTTTAGGTCAAAATTAGCTGCTGGCCAAAAATTAGCCAAATCCCAGACCCAGACCCAGTTTTGAGATATGGCTCTTCAAAGTTCGAAAAATTGCGATTTGGGGCCAAAAAGCGATTAAGTCAAGTTTGGGCACCATAGCCGACTAATGGGAAAAGATAATAAACTGATATTTTCAGCGCATAAGCTAAGTACCGCAGACAGTGTTTTTGATCATTTCAGCCAAATCTGAGTAATTTTATTTTTTCGATTTTCAACACCCAGAATGCGACCAAAAAATCGAAAAAACTAAAATTTCTCAAATTTGGCTGAAACTGGTCTCAAACACTGTCTATGGTACCTAGTTTATGTGCTGAAAACATTAGCTCACTATCTTTTCCCATTAGTCAGCTATGACGGTCCAAACTTGACTAATTGCTGTTTTAGCCCAGAATCGGCGATTTTTCGGACTGTGAAGAGCCATATCTCAAAACTGGGTTGGGATTTGGCTCATTTTTGGCCAGCATGTTTACTATGATCCTAAAAATGATATATTAAAAAATTCATATCACAATGCAGCTCAATATTTTATCTCTCTAATAAATATAGTGAACCTAGTTTTCGGAAATTATTTACTGCATTTTCCCCTTTTTAGTTATCATGAAATAGCTTTTCTTTATGAAGAAGTTAGCTAAAATATATGCGCAACCTGGATTTTGCCTACGTTTCCCAACTTTGGCAAGCGACCACATTAGCTAGAAAGCAGCAGTTGTCAACTAAAGGGTCCCGGGTATGTTTGTGTAAAACACGTCGACTAGATGGCAACCCTGTAAGCTTGCATAGTATATGCTCTACAATTTGGTCATGTTTCGCAAAAACTAAATTTTTTATGATACCAGCTACCTATTTATGATACCGATGTCTCGCGAAGATGTTTACTTGAGACTGCAATAATCCGGAGAATTATACTTCTAAAATGTGTTCGAAAATTGCAGAAAAACAACATAGTTTCGTGGTGTGCATTAAACAGAGATAATGTGACGCTGCATAATGACATAAAAATGGCTTCTTCACTCCAAAGTGTGATGGAGAATTAATAGCCTAGTATTCTCTTTGAGTGCCAATATGCAGATTGAAACTATTCTCTTTACCTAATTTGCACGAACTTACTGTTGTCTTTTCTGTCGCTTGTTATTGACAGTTTCGTCCAGTTAGCCTGTGTGTCAGTCTTATTGAAGTTTAATACAAACCGGTTGCTTATTCTACAGTGCAAACCACATCTGTGGTGGTTCCACCGATTGCTTATTTTTTGTGATCATTTCCGTTTGCGATTTAATCACACTAGCTATTGCTAAGCGATTTCCCATAATGACTGTAACTTCTTATATTTCCTAAATTATTTGTAGTGACTTGACTGATCAATAGTGATATTGGAATAGCCACTATTTTAATGTTTTCATTTGAATTTTCGGATTCTATTTATCTCAGTTTTTGAAATACTTCAGTTTTTGAAGTACATTTGTAACGTTTGCTTCTGTTTGTGAAGTGAATTGCACTAGTGGCAGACTAACCGTTTTGAAATAGTATTGATAGTAGCAAGAGTACATAATACTAAGAGTATGCCACTAGGCATATTCTATGTTATCAGAGCAAAAACTATGCTCTGCACGCCCGCCCGCAAATTAGACCCATCACTTCAAAGAATTTTTAGCGCTATGTTTGTGTTCTAAAGCTCGAAGCAGGCACAAAATTCGCGCACGCACTGCTTGTGTTTTCGAGCTTAAGCACATAAACATAGAGCGAGGGAGCGTACCCCCGTTTCGACCGGGTACTGATTTGCGGGGGGGTCACTAGGGTCTGATTTGCGGGGGGGGGTGGGCCGTTACCGTGCAGAGCATAGTTTTTGCTCTGATAAAATAGAGCTAGCCTAGTGGCATACTCTTATTATTATGTACTCTTGATAGTAGCAAGAGTACATAATAACTAAGAGTGTGACAAGCGTCATGCTCTCAGTTATTAGGCTTGGGACATGATCTGCACGATAACGGCTGACCCCCTACACAAATTAGATTCATCACTTCAAAGAAATTTGCACGCTATGTTTGTGTTCTAAAGCTCGCAACAAACGCACATTAAACCAACTGACTATGTGTTTTTGAGCTTTAGAACGTAGGTAGGTATAGCGTGCAAATTTCTTTGAAGTGATGGGTCTAATTTGTGTAGGGGGTCAGCCGTTATCGTGCAGATCATGTCCCAAACGTAATAACTAAGAGCGCGACGCTTGTCACACTCTTAGTTATTATGTACTCTTGATAGTAGTAAATTGATAGTAGTATTGATAGTATAAAAACAGAGGTTCTGTAGCTGTACGGTACGTAAACTAATGCGTTTACGTTTGCGAACTTGTTAGTTGCACGTGAAGTAGGGCTAACAAAAATGGCTGAACCCTTCCAACTCGATGAACGTACAATGCGTACCATTGAGAGACGCCTTCGGGCATTGGATGAAGATAATAATCAATTAAGAAGTGCTAATGACAATTTGCAAAAAGCATTGACTTAAACTGCAGGATCCAAATAAATCAGAAGATGAAAAAACTGAGTCTAAACGGCAACCTTTTACAGGTGAACCGGGCGCAACAGGGTTTTAAAAGTGTCTACGCCTGTTTGAGGCAAAGTCGCAGTTCTACGATTGGCCCAGAGAAGTCAAAGCTCGCAAACTTGTTGCGTATTTGCAAGACCGTGCCCTGGCAACCTATGAACCGCTTGATTCAGCAACTAAGAAGAATTATGATGCTCTAACGCAAGCCCTGTATGACAAATACAAGGTGCATAATGCTGACAATTATGCATTAATGCTGAGTTCTCGGAAGCAGAAGCCTGTGGAAAATGTGGTAGTTTAGCCACTTCTCGGAAGCAGAAGCCTGTGGAAAACGTGGTACAGTTTAGCCACAAATTGCTGGAATTAGAAAACCAGGCATTTGGGAAACCAACTGATGACGTGCTGAATCAGGATGTTTGCCGGTACTTGATTACGGGATTAGAACCTTTGTTGATGTGGGAAGTCATGAGTAAGGAACCATAAACACTGGCCGATGCTGTGAAAATTGCGGAAAGAATCAGCAGTGAACGAAGTTAATGTCCGGGCTTTTTATTCCTGCTGGAGCAGGAATGTATAAAATGGAAACTTCTATGTTTAGTGTAGTGTGAGTCATTTATCCATTCAGAAGCCCTATCTTCAACACAGGGCTAGCTTAGATCAGATTTTTTGCATTCTGATTATGCAAATTAGGTTTTAGAACCTATTTAAGCAACAGAGCTGAGAGCCGTCGCGCAGTCTTCGACTGTCAGCAATCTAAACGGTTGCAGATTTTTGAGCACCAGTGTAGCTTGGAAGTTACAAATCGGTGGATTAAGAAATCAGATTAGTTACTAGGTTGCGCTGGACATCACAAGTTCAGCCCTACATGGCAAGCATAGGCCTGCTGTCCCTAGCGAGGGAAGTCAAGTGAAGTTGTAAACTAAACCTGGAGTTTCCAACGCTTCGAGGACGAAACGATTCCAACGAAACCAATTTCGCAATCAAATAAAGAAAAGGTCTACATAGGAATACTGCTCCCTTTGGGGCCTACTTGTTGCAGTTGCTGCAGAACTTTTGCGAAAAATTTGTTTCTGACCATCTAAGGCAGACGCTACTTCTTTACTCGGTGTGGAATCTAACTTCTTCAGCGTTTGAAACAACAACTCGCATAATTCGACAGTGGATGCATCTTGGGTGGAATCAGAGCGTGCAGAACCCAAAAAACATCTGATCCACGAAGGGCTTCCTTGACTGATGTAATGGTTAGCACCAAGGAAAGGTTTAATAAGGAAAGGAAACAACCGGTTTGTATTAAACTTCAACATGATTGACACACAGGCTAGACCAAAAAATGTAGGGAGCGAAATTGTTTTGCTTATACTGAATTACCGGTATATTTTTGCTGCAGCAATGTATATATTTTCTGAATCGTCATGGCAAGAACTTTCTCTTGGTTGAAAATTTTTTTAAAATTAAAATTCATCAAAAGAAGCCGATTTTTTAAGTTTTGAAAGATCAGTAGTAGTCAGGAACTAGCCGTTCGGTGGAAAATTAGCCATGTCCCCGACATTTTGAATCCCGAATATCAGCTCATTCCGTCAAAAATTGCGATAGTTATTCAATTTTTTCGATTTTCAAAATCCTTTGATCTTTGCCGCTTTTTGAACTTTGACTGGCTATTGCCCGCGACTCACTCAATGCAAAAAATTTTTACTTGGATTTTCAAGACCGCCTACTTGTCAGCTTTCGTGTGATCTATGTGGTTTTTCAAAATTTGAAAATCGATTTTTTTCGAAAAATACCACTTTTTGACCCAGAATTTCGACAATGCGAATCCAGCAAAAGTGGGCAAAAATAACATTATCATAAAGTTTAATCTGAGCTGAATCCAACGATATAAAGTTTTCGTGGCTACGGCTTAAATTGCCCCAGCAACGAATTTTTAAAGAATTTCGCTTTTTAGCTGGTTTTTGGCTAGTTACACTATTTGCGGCAAATCAATGCACAATATAGCACAACTTGTCCGAAATCAGCTGAAATACGAAATTCTTTAAAAATTCGTTGCTGGGGCAATTTAAGCCGTAGCCACGAAAACTTTATATCGTTGGATTCAGCTCAGATTAAACTTTATGGTAATGTTATTTTTACCCACTTTTGCTGGATTCGCGTTGGCGAAATTTTGGGTCAAAAAGTGGTATTTTTTGAAAAAATCGATTTTCAAATTTTGAAAAACCAAATAGATCACATGAAAGCTGACAAGTAGGCGGTCCTGAAAATCCACTTAAAATTTTTTTGCATTGAGTGAGTCGCGACGCGAGTTATAGCCAGTCAAAGTTCGAAAAGCGGCAAAGATCAAAGGTTTTTGAAAAACGAAAAAATTGAATAACTATTGCAATTTTTGACGAAATGAGCTGATATTCGGGATTCAAAATGTCTGGGACATGGGCTAATTTTCCACCGAAAGGCTAGTTCCTGACTACTACTGATCTTTCAAAACTTAAAAAATCGGCTTCTTTTGATGAATTTTAATTAAAAAAATTTTTTTCAACCAAGTGAAAGTTCATGCCATGACGGTTCAGAAAATATATACATTGCTGCATCAAAAATGTACCGGTAATTCAGTATAAACAAAACAATTTCGCTCCCTACATTTTTTGGTCAGACTTTAGATGAAGCAGTCAATAACAAGCGACAGAAAAGACAACATTGGGTTTATGCAAATTAAGTAAAGGGCAATTCATTCAGTCTGCATTTTGGCAGTCAAAGATAATAGTAGGCCATTAATTCTTCATCACACAAGTAATGAATGAGTATAATGTTTCATGTTGATATATCACCAAAAGGAATCGCCACCTTAAAAAGAAGTTTGACCGCAGTGGTGGCGGGCCGCGGGGCTCAGATCCCGCGAAACCCTGTGTTTAGCCAATGGCCGGAAATTATTTTTGCCCGTATGAATTAATTGTTAGAGAAGGACGCAACTATTTGTTTGCAATCTTGTCCTTGATTCAAAGCAAGGGAATGTTGATTGCAGCCTATGCATGATAGTGGTAAGTGTAGCAATCATACGTAATGTTAGAGTGAGGCAGCTGACAGTTTCTTGTTATAAGCCGTAGTGCTCTCCTGACAAACGGCTGACCCCCGGCCACACAAATGTATGTCTTTACTTCAAACAAATTCTCCCGCTAATCCCCACACTTGTAAATTTTAGGTTAACGTAAACTGAGTACTGATTGGTGAGAGGATTCATTAGGTACACGTTCGTGGACGAGTTCAGCCGTTAGCAAGCAGATCATGTATCTGTGGCCGATAACATTGTATAGCATATGCAGTAGCGGAAAACGCTACTACCTCTCATCCAATTTCATTTCATGAAGTGTTTCTCGTCAAAAACTTCTTAATATGCCCGTCAAAACCCCTTAAAAATCATTAAAATCGTTAATTACCTATTTACTGAAGTGTCTGCTATTTATGGTTTATTGTAAGAAATGAAATTGCCACTTCAGCACCTGAGACCCGAAAAATTCGGGCCTCGGGTGGAATTCGAACCCACGACTTTCAGATGAACGCTCCGACGCTCTGCCAACTGAGCTACCGAGGCTACAGTCGCACCAAGCTAGAAGGAGTTCGTATCCAAACTGAAGTGACAATTTCTTTTTCGGATGCGAGAATGTGTATTTTGCAATGTGGAACTATCTTTATGGTTAACTTTCGCGGAAACCTCAAAATTATTCATTCTTTTAATAACTTCAAAGATAACATTACATGCAAACCATTTTATTGTTGGCTTGCAGAAGATTGAGCGCAAAAAATCAACTTATATAAGTCCGCATTGCGAAAACCTTCCTGCCCACTCGTAGTGAATAGACACACCACTCTTGTTACCTTCCCACCGCAATAGTACGGAGTTACTGACCTAAAGGATAGACAGATGGGTTGGCTGGAGCCTACAGCGAACCGACATGTGCTTAGTCCCTTGCTCAAGAGGATCTGTGAAAGCCTTCTGGCTGCAGTCTTGTGTGTGAATTGCTTAGGTTTTCTGGGGTTAGCCCGGAGCACTTTCTGAGTGAATATACGGTCCAAGCTCCCCCGTCTCTTTTAGGCACCAGACAGTGCGGCGTCCTACAAAATCCTTAATTCCCACTCCCTGGCGAGGCGCGTCCAGATTTACGAGAGTCGCCTGGACAGAAATCTCCTTAGCAGTCAGGGTTTCTGCTACATTGCGCCAGTCCTTAGTAGCGGGGGCAGTGCTGTGGTTAGACTCCCAGGTTTCTCCATATTAATAGAGCTTGCCAGCTGTCGCACTCTCCTGTATTATCTGGACAAAGTGTGTGACGTCTTTACTTATAATGTACTCGCGCATTATGTACTTTACTGTTACTGAACAAGACGAGTATTTTGTGCGTTTTTTGCATGTTTATAAACTACTACAGCAACATATTTTAAAAGATATATGATAATCAACATTGACAAGGTATCAGTCTTGAGGGGTCCAGTACCAATTTTAACTTAGAGTACCGAGTCTAAATTTTGCCTGCCCTTGTACCTGCCCCAAAATATGGGATGGTGGTGCGGATCTTACCTAAAGTGTGAAGTTCCCTGTAAGCTTTATTGAACTTACTCAATGACAACCACCAACAATATTTTCACAATACGTACTGTTTGGAATTAACTGACAATTATTCCACATTGTAACCAAATATCTCAATTAAATTTCAACTACGAACTGAATTTAGCACATGTAACCAAGAGTACATAATAACTAAGAGTATGACAAGCGTAACACTCTTTAGTTATCAAGCAAAAACATCATCCGCACAATAACGGACGACCCCCCCCCACAACTGAGTATGTGCACTTCAAAGAAATTTGCACGCTATGCCTACGTTCTAAAGCTGGCAGCAGATGCACATTGAACCAACTGACTAGTTGTGTTTTTGAGCTTTATAACGTAGGCATAGCGTGCCAATTTCTTTCAAGTGCACATACTCCGTTGTGGGGGGGGTCAGCCGTTATTGTGCAGATGATGTTATTTGCTTGATAACTAAAGAGTATGACGCTTGTCACACTCTTAGTTATTATATACAAGTAGGAAAAATGCTCCTTGCAGTCGCGTGAAAAAGTTAATATGAGCTATTATGGCCAACATTTAAACGTGCTAAGGACAAGATTTAAAATGTTTAATATGAGCCAACATCTAAATAAGTAGAGGACAAGATGTAAACGTCTAACATGAGCCGCTACGTTTCTCTTGGGCTCATATTGACGCTCACTTTGGTTACGCCTGTGGTACGTGTCCTCTAAACAGACATTGTTAAACCTAGCCAGAAAAGACTGAATATTAGTTAGTGGCACATACGTTTTAAGCAAAAATCAGAATTGCCTGATTTTTCAACTTCGCTTCAAAACATTTGTTTGTTCTTACTATACGTATGTACATGTATATAAATTATTAACAAAAGCAACCAATATAAACCAGAATAAGGCAATAAAAATTAGAACTGTCACAGACGATATATACTTACCTAGTGAGATTCCATCCTTGCATATGCAAACCATTCTAACCTTTTGACTATCTGAAGAAAGCCTTTGTATATACAAAATATATTAGCCATTTCATTTGCGTCAATATGAGCCCAAGAGAAACGTAGCGGCTCATGTTAGACGTTTACATCTTGTCCTCTACTTATTTAGATGTTGGCTCATATTAAACATTTTAAATCTTGTCCTTAGCACGTTTAAATGTTGGCCATAATAGCTCATATTAACTTTTTCATGCGACTGCAAGGAGCATTTTTCCTACTTGTCCTAATCCAATTTTTGGTAGCGTAAGGTTCGCAAGAGTATGCGTCCTTTCCATTGAAACGAGTACAGTCGATTTATTGTATATGCCCCCAACCATACCGCCGAAAAACGCTGTCCCAGGGGGTTTGACCAGTGGTCAATAGGCCACCTAGACCGTAGTGACCAGTGGTCACTTCCGTCGGTTTCGACAATACGCCCATTGAAACGAGCGTAGTCGATTTACTATATATGCCCCCAACCAAAACGCCGAAAAACGAAGTTTTATGGAGTTTGACTAGTGGTCAATAGGCCACCTAGACCAGTGGTCACTTCCGTCGGTTTCGAAAATATGCCCATTGAAACGAGCATAGTCGATTTAGTATATATGCCCCCAACCAAAACGCTGAAAAACGCTGTTCCAGGGGGTTTGACCAGTGGTCAATAGGCCAGCTAGACCGTAGTGACCAGTGGTCACTTCCGTCGGTTTCGAAAATATGCCATTGAAACGAGCACAGTCGATTTACTGTATACGCCCCCAACCAAAACGCAGAAAAACGTTGTTTTGGGGGTGTGAACTATTTTCCGATATCTCCTTTGATTTTCACTTAAAATTATCTAAAATGAAGGAAATGCAGTGTTATCTTTATGAACGATAAATGGAAAATTATACTTCTGTGTAGGAACCTCGGTTCCTTAGCTAATTGTTGTTCCGCCATTGAAACTGGGCGCAAAAGTCAGTTTTGCTAAATCTTTCACACGGAGTGGCGGCGTTTTTGTCTACTTCTATTGCTCAACGGGGGATATCTTTATTAGGTATTTTTGGGTTGGGGGATTTCAATCCCTCCAAATTTTGGACTCTCTTTCTCACTTTTGGGGTTAAGGTAAAGTTGTTTTGTATGTGTGTAATTATGCAAATGTTGATTCTTTTGAACTGTAAAACTGTCTTCACTTTTGTCAACCGTACTTTTCGTGTAAAACTAGTAAACTCACGGTACCGAAATTGGACTGTCGGCGCCTGCTGTAGTTGATTAGGGAAATAACGAGTTTAGGGACGAGGTTCGACATGCGCACACTCACGAACTTGACAATTCTTCTTTAGTTAAATCCATCGTTTATTGAGGCAAACAAATACCTTTACAGGGGTTTGACCAGTCGTCAATAGGCCACCTAGACCGTAGTGACCAGTGGTCACTTCCGGCGGTTTCGACAACACGCCCATTGAAACGAGCGTAGTCGATTTACTATATATGCCCCCAACCAAAACGCCGAAAATCGCTGTTTTAGGGGGTTTGACCAGTGGTCAATAGGCCACCTAGACCAGTGGTCACTTCCGTCGGTTTCGAAAATATACCCATTGAAACGAGCATAGTCGATTTACTATATAGGCCTCCAACCAAAACGCCGAAAAACGCTGTTTTAGGGGGTTTGACCAGTGGTCAATAGGCCACCTAGACCGTAGTGACCAGTGGTCACTTCCGTCGGTTTCGACAGTACGCCCATTGAAACGAGCGTAGTCGTTTTACTATATATGCCCCCAACCAAAACGCCGAAAAACGAAGTTTTAGGGGTTTGACCAGTGGTCAATAGGCCACCTAGACCAGTGGTCACTTCCGTCGGTTTCGAAAATATGCCCATTGAAACGAGCATAGTCGATTTACTATATATGCCCCCAACCAAAACGCTGAAAAACGCTGTTTTAGGGGGTTTGACCAGTGGTCAATAGCCCACCTAGACCGTAGTGACCAGTGGTCACTTCCGTCGGTTTCGACAATACGCCCATTGAAACGAGCATAGTCGATTTTCCATATATGCCCACAACCAAAACGCCGAAAAACGAAGTTTAAGGGGGTTTGACCAGTGGTCAATAGGCCACCTAGACCGTAGTGACCAGTGGTCACTTCCGTTGGTTTCGACAATACGCCCATTGAAACAAGCATAGTCGATTTACTATATATGACTCCAACCAAAACGCCGAAAAACGCTGTTTTAGGGATTTGACCAGTGGTCAATAGCCCACCTAGACCGTAGTGACCAGTGGTCACTTCCGTCGGTTTCGAGAATATGCCCATTGAAACGAGCATAGTCGATTTATTACATATGCCCCCAACCGAAACGCAGAAAATAGCTGTTTTTGGGGACTTTTCCCAACTTTGACCCTGGGCGAGGAACCACGGGCGCCATGCAGCCCGAGGGTCACATCCGTCGGTTTCGGCGATATGCTCATCGTGTTCAGCGACCCCGATTTACTATATATAGGCACCACCAAAAGACCAAAAATAGCCGTTTTTAGGGACTTTTCCCAGCTTTGACCCTGGGCGAGGAACCACGGGCGCCATGCAGCCCGAGGGTCACATCCGTCGGTTTCGGCGATATGCTCATCGTGTTCAGCGACCCCGATTTACTATATATAGGCATCACGAAAAGACCAAAAATAGCCGTTTTTAGGGACTTTTCCCAACTTTGACCCTGGGCGAGGAACCACGGGCGCCATGCAGCCCGAGGGTCACATCCGTCGGCTTCGGCGATATGCTTATCGTGTTCAGCGACCCCGATTTACTGTATATGGGTACCACCCCGAGGCCGAAAAACGCTGTTTTTGCCCGTTTTTAGACTATTTTTAAATTTTCGGACTTGGAAATTTTTCAGCTTGAAGGTGTCCAAAAACGCTATTTTTCCCATTTTTGACCATCTATAAAAATCGAACCAAATCGAAATTCGAAAAAACACATAAACTTGCTAAGTACCATTGCCTAGATAATCAAAAAATAGTATAGAAAAATTTTTCCTATGGGCCGTTCGAAAGATCGAGTTAACACAAAATTGGAAAAAATCATGCTGAATACAGAGAAAAAAAACCCCACTTTCAAACCCGTAAGAGAAAGTCGATTTTTTCAAAGTTCATTTTTTCCGGGCAAGTTTGGTATCATTCGAAAGCTCTTGGCCTGGAGATTTCAAAAATGTAAATATTAGCTCTTAATTCCTTCCCGTTAATTAGTTATGCCTAATTAGCACTTGTCAAAATCCGCAAAGTGCCTTTATAGCTCATATTATGGGGGGCTCTCCGAGCTCCCCCATGACTCTTGATGTAACGGATACTTTATCTGAATAACCTCTGAAATGAAAGCATCTACATCTACAGTTAAACTGATACATTGAGATAACCAAGCAGCAACAGAAGAAAGCTTAATACAACAACTAAGATTTTGGTCTATGCACTGACTGGCATTAAGATAGTGCTCGTGAAAGAATAGAAAGCAAGCAAACAAGTAAGCAAGCGGGAAAACTAAAAATAGGTGTTGAAGGCATCAGTCACTTAATTCAGCATTTTAAAACATTTAGGAGAATTCGGAGGCGTTATTTGGAGTTCAAATTTGTTTACAGCCACCTCACTCCAGTTCTAGTTAGGAGTAGTGCCGGCTTAGAATAGAATGTATGCATTTTTGAGAGATGGGGGATGCTGCAAGGTGTTCTAGAAAGCTATCAGCACGTCCATTATGTCCACCGTGGAGATTCTCCCCATCTGACGGGCGGCTGCCCCTTGACAATCGCAAAAGGGAGAAGGGATGTGAAATGGTGCTAGAGCTTATTTTTTGCAAGCTCTCGACTTGGCATGATCCTCCACTTATAGCGCAGTAATAACCCACTGCACTATTGGAGGTTCAGTTGAAATTATTAAAAATTACTTTTGAAATGTTAGTGATATCAAGAGTAATATAGTTTCTGTCTTTGCTACGAATGCAAATGGAATCATTTTGTCGTAAATGTAGCAACGCTTGTGGACGTTATTTGCAATTTGATTCCAAAACGTTTTAAAAACGCATTTCGAAATCTATCGTGAAATAATAGATACAAATAAAAATTGCATGAGTGGTTGAAAAAATAAAGCCCTTGACAATATAAGTTAATTATAAGACCGATTCTCTCCAAATTCACAGCATTAAAAAATTCTTTGTAACTGTAATGTTCAAAATAGTATTCAGTCGAATAACGAACGGTTAAAGCGTTCAAGTAATAGCTATCAATAGTTTTATAAATAAGGTATGTCACTGCGAAAATTATATATGGTATGCAAACTGACAATAGTAAAATTGACATGCTTATGTTTTTTCTCATTTGCTCCGAACCTTCTTTGTTTGATTGAGAAACCTGTTTTTGTGCTCTGATTACGCCTACTATAATTAAAATGTTACCCAGAAGCAATAATACAGCACACGTTGCAAATGTTACCAGCTGAGCTGTGATAAGTAGGTGTCTATTTGAGTAACCCACCCATGCCAACCTATATTCTTGGATGTCTTCACGGAAAGCATCAGTGTAACTTCGAGTAAATAATATATCAGGGAAAAACAGAAGAAAGGACACTAACAAGCCAACTACGAGCGTACCATAATATATGAAGTCAGCTTTCAACAAACCAAATTTCAAGGGTGCCCATAGTGCCAATATTCTTATGAATGTTGCTGAAACTAAAATTATAACACTTGTGCAAGTGAACAATTTAGATATATTGTGCCTCATCAAATATATCCAGTTATAAAAGAAAGTTAAATATTTCATGCGATACACCAAGTGATGGAACCCTGTAACAACATAGGGAACCATTCCCAGACAGTCTAAAACTAACATGCATTGGTGATACATTGTATTAACGGCACCTTTAAACTCTTCTTCTCTTAAAACCAGAGTACCGCCTATTAAGCCGATAACTCCCAAAGCTCCAAATGTCAGGGATAAATCTATGTCCCGAATCCTGTAAAATAGTGTAAATTCCAGCTTAAGAAGATCACAGTAGGCATCTGTTAGTTCCATAATCTCACACCCTGTAAACTTGTCCCGTCTAGCACTGGGAACAGCATTTTCGTAGAACCATTGAATGTAGTCACCAGATTCATATTCTTGCAAAGTTGAACGACATACTCGAAATTCATTTCTGAGGTTATCGTTGAAGTCACTGCTGTTCCTGAAATATTATTAACAATGGCACGTAACATGTACAGGAGGCAAAATGGGGAAGGGCCGAAAAGGCCACAGAAAAGTTGGCTGTACAAGGGTTTTTGGAAAAAGCTGGCATCTGGAGAGGTAAGCTCCTGGTCTGGGAAAGGAGTGGAACCTCCCTAATCACATGTATGAACGGCACTAAGGATAGAGGGGCACTGATGTAGTAACTGACAAATGGTAACGTGAAGGCTACAGATATCCAGCATATCTAACGGAATATACCCAGCATATCAAACAACTTACACTACGTCCTCAAGTTTTCTTGAAACCAACAGGCAGTTTACATTTGCAAGCATTTTCTCCTCGCCGACAATTTTCAATACAATATGCTAAAGTGTCGAAGGAAATAAGTTTGCTTACCAAAACAAACTTGAAGCGTTTAATGACAAAAAGTAGTCGTCGTATGAGCATGGGCCATGTGAAGATCTTACAGCATCCAGTGTCGTTATTGCCAATATTGTTAGGTAGAGGAACATTTTGCAGA
This sequence comes from Trissonchulus latispiculum, assembly GCA_030248195.1. NCBI lineage: Eukaryota > Metazoa > Nematoda > Enoplea > Enoplida > Ironidae > Trissonchulus > Trissonchulus latispiculum. Next base: position 26,162 of record JASAND010007197.1, on the reverse strand, counting down.
TAAGGATTCAGTTGTAGTCTATGTCGATGAAGTTGAAGTCTCCGTGTGGACCTGACTATGCAAAGACGTGTGCTGGGCAAATAGATGCCGAAGTGCCCTCTTGTAGCTTTTCTAAGCTGATGGAGCCCGGAAATGAACAACAAGTTGAAGTCTATAATTGTATAGAAATAAAGCCTGTACAAGTGAGTGAATGCCTGCCTGTGACTTTATTAAACCTACTTTTTTAGTCGACCGTAACAAATTGGCCTACGGTACTTAAGCAATTTCTTTGAAGTCTATGTTTCTTAGTCTGTCTTTAAGCTGGTGGTAATTCCTATTAGAGACATAAACTTTGAACCATGATTACTCATTCATTAGAAACCATCTTTATATCAAAACGGAGCTTAACATTTTCTCATTTTAATGAATACAATGAAACTGATTTTGAATTTCGAAAAAAGTTTGAAGTTTGAAGAAGTGTAATTTTTCAAATTTTTTGCGGACTGAAGTAATTTTTGACGTTGATTAATCATACGATACCTGTCACAAGGCAACTATACGCTGCTAGTATGGTTGATTACCTCTACCAGTACGGTAGGAATTATCCGTCCTACGATACGTAGGTGGTACGTAGCTGTATGCTCGTAGCAGTAATTCTGGACAGAACGCCCACTTCTACGAACTGTTAGCGTCCGTAGGAATAACGTCCTCGTCTGGTTGACGGAATCTCCCTAACTATTTGAATTCAGTCCTAACTTCAGTAGTTTACTGGACAATACTCACGCACAGAGTACAGACAGAACTGAACTGACAAATAAACAAGGGTGCTTCTTAGCATAGAGTTATTAAATATTAATGCGCATGTAGGTAAACGGACGGATACTTAGTACCCTGGTAACAGACAACTTATAAATAAGTAAGCATTATAATTACAGCAATTTTGAACTAATGAACAGCCAGACAGCCAGACTACATGAATAATTAATACTTTACAGACTTCTAGGTAAACATATTAACAATTTACAGTACAGAAACAACAATAAATTAACCAGCTAGACGGTTTAAGCACAATAACATGTTTACGTATTATTTCTGTGCACAAATTAACCTAGCTACGACATTTCTTTCCCCCGCGGAAAGAAAAAGTCCTCTTTTTCAGTTTATGATTCAGTAGTGCGGATAATTACGCTTCTGGCGATAACCCATTAAGGGTGGAACGAACCGACTGCGGTATTGACCGGAAGCGGACTCTTCGGCTCGCTTGGCATCGTAGATGAGAGATCCTAGCAGCCTCACGCCTGAGAAAATGTATTGCTTTCCACCGTCTGGATTGTCGCAGCCGAACAAGATTAATTTGGCAGCTTGCTGCAATATATACTCATGCCGCTTCGTTTGACGGCGGAGCCCTTTAGCGGATGGAGAGAGGGGGGGACCTTGGCCTGCAGAGGTTGGTTTTCCTGGAAAAAGCTTTCCTGGTGATGTGGTATTGACGGTTGATACTGTGGTCCGACGGGCTCAGTATAGCAACAGCAAGCGACTTCCCAAAAGCGTAATGTAGATTCTGTGATATGAGGAGGCTTGGGAGGCTGTTTCGGCTGTGGTGGTGGGCGATTTTGTGCTAGAGGTTTATGTAAAGTTGGGGGAACAATTCCAGGTTTGGCGGCGTCTTGTAGGCGTATCCGTTTGGACGGGCCAGGTACTGGCGCCACGGATGAAGGCTCAGTGGCCCATGAGGCGGCATATCCATGTTGAATTTCCTCGATACGAGGAGCAAGTAACGGGGGAGGTGTTATTGGATCTTTTCCCTTTTTAGATTTCTTTTGTTTGTGCCTGGGCCGAATTGCCGCTGCGGGTTGAAAAGGGCCTACACTGGTTTCACCGCGTTGGCCATCGGCTGCTGTAGTGTCCATGGAAGGGGTTCCTGCGTCAGCAGGAACTACATGTCGTTCCGGGATTTCAGCCTGATTTCTGAGTTCCTGGTTTGGGTTAGGGGAGGTGGGGGCATTAACAGATTCGGAATCAGAGTCGCTACCAAAGAGGGTCTTCATTTGATAGCGGTCAATCTCTATGGTTTCACTGGCATGACTCGATTCACTGCTGTAGGATGCCTGAAATATGTATATATTAGTAAATATAGGGCAGTACTTTCATACATGTATGGTTATAACTGAACTGGTAGTGAGGTATTGTAATTGGGTTTGCACTTTATATACGAAGGATATATGCGTGTGCAACTGCAGCTTGCCTCGTTATGTAGGGCTTGTAATTACAGGTTATGTCGTAGATGAGATATGACCCGGGACTGAAAAGAATTTTGGCCATTAGGATGATATATACATACCTATGTACAGTTAGAACAGGTATATATATGTGTATAATTGGAATATGTAGTGGGACTGACTTGATTTGTTCCGATACTGTAGGAACATGTATACATATATACGTATTGGGAAAGGTGACTACTTGCACAGTGTGATCCTGTTACGATGTTCTACAACAGCTATAAAAATTTAGTGTGGCTTGCGATGTGTTCGCCCAACCTTATTATATATAGCATATTTGTGCAACGGTGTATATATACAGGTACGTCTTATAGAAGAATAGCATTAAAGTGTGCGTAGTTTAGGTTTGCTGGGTTGTGGGGAGGAGGTTGTCAATATGACAAGTTGTAAAACGAAGGAAACTGTATTCGTAGATCGATTCACGGAAAATGTTATACAGTGATTGGGTTTCGGGCTGTGATAAACCTTTGGTTTGTGCATGATACGAAGCAATAAAGTGGTCGGAAAAAATTAATTTCGAGGCCGACCTGACGGGCGTTTAGTATTGTGAGGGCAACTAGTTTTAGGTTACGTCCTGCTACGCGCGGTCGTTTTTGACCGACCTTGGCCTCTAATTCCCACATTTTAGGCTCCGCATAATATTTCATAGTCCAGCCAGTTAATTCATGGAAAGCCTCTGCAAACTCAGAATCGGTCAAACTGAATAGGGGTGGAGCGGTTATGTGTAAATTTGGGCAAAAGGGGGCTTGGAACATTTCGGAAAAGAACCCAGGGCTTGCATAAACTAATTCGTTTGGAGTAAAGGACTTGGCGAAAGATTCGCTGAGACAATCAAAGAATCCCAGCAGGGTAACTGTGGGCTCTCGTATAGCGCCATAACAAGTTAGGGGTAAGGTAGGATATAATTTCTGCTCTCTGCTAAAACATTTTACCCACATATCACTGGGTTCTGAATAGTTCACTTTCCATGAGGTGTTAGATGTGTGATAGTGAGCTGCAAGGAAGCGCATTGCTTTTCCAGTTTCTAACGTAGTTAAGTATTCTAAATTTAATAAAGGGTAAGTTACACTGCTGCTATCACTGTCTGACATTGTGTTCAAGGCTCTGATACAGAGTAAGGGTTATAATGAAGGAGCAATCTGTTGGGTTTGAGTACAATGCTAAGACGAAACACGTATTAGTGATAACTGCTGTACCCCAGAATACAGCCAGTTTCAACCTGAGGAAAATGGTAGACTGACGTGGGTTGGAATTGTAAATCCCTTTTCAGTGTGGGCTAATAATTAATATTTATGTTGTAGGATATTTATGCTTGCTGGTGATAAATGTAGCTTGGAAACGGAAATGGGCATGTCTGATGTGGGGTCAAGGGATGTGATTCGAGGCAAGCTGAATTTAATTATCGCCAGAAGGTCATGTGGCTTGGCGAATATTTTATTCCCTCTGAGGTTTCATTTACAGGGGGAAAATAGAAAATAGCACGAAAAGGCTGTCGTTTAACAGGACCATTTATAGTGGTTTCCTTTTTATTTCTGCCGAGTGCTATCAATTTCCTTGTTAAAGGTTATTTCTTACGGCTGCTATGAATCGAGCTGTAGTCATTTTAATTATGTATAGTCGGGTAGAGAGTCATTGATCACAGAGTTAATGGATAGGGAAGTCATTTTATACGAAGATGCTGGTCAGTGAATAAGTTTGGTCAGTGAATAATGTTTGGTCAGTGAATAATGTGTATAATAGTGGCTTTACACTATATGCATATATATATATTCTAGGTAGTGCGCTATCACGCACTACCTGGTATACAGCTGTTTATAATACAAGGTACTCCATGGTATATGTGCGTGGCATACAAAGAAATTGGTTATATTTTAAAGGTAGCATGGATATAATATGATGAGGTGTTTATATGAAGATATATACATGTGCATGTAAATGGTATATGTGCAGTATACATATACTAAGAACAGTGTATATATGTTAACATATAGAATACATATGCATAGGGGAATATACGGCAGTAATATTTACGGTATGATAGACAATAGAAAGGTTAGAGCGCAGTTTCCGATTTATTGTCAGTGCGAGGGCGCAAGTTGTAAGGGTGTGTTCTAGTTTGTTGTTTCTTCTATTTATTGTGTACAGTATCGTATAAGTTGGGCGGGAACGGAATCGCTTCGTCTGGTTGGTCCAGGGAGTTTTTGGGAACCGGTTCACTTGCTGGAATTGGGGTAGGTTCGGTAATCGGTTTTAGTCTATTTACGTGCACTTTTTGTACTGGTTTCTGGGGATTACCGCATTCTGCAATTTCAACTGTTGGTAGTGTAATTCTCGTGATGCGGTACGGTCCATACCAGGGGCGTGAAAGCTTTTTGCTTTTTCCTTTACTGGCTTGGGGTACGTAGAGCATAACAAGCTGATTAGGACAGTAGTCTATGGCTGTAGCGTTTCGGCCGTAGTGGTATTTATATCGAATTTGCGCTGCAGAAATCTCTTTTTTCGCTGCTTCCCATGCCAAAGACAGGTTTGTTATAAAGATCGTAGCGGTAGTCTTCGATTTCAGTATAAGTTGCTGGTCTTGGCCGAAGTAAGGTATCTATTGGTAGTTTATTGGAAGAGAACCATCCAAAATTCAAATAAAAAGGGGCGTCGTGGATAGTAGCATGCACGGAAGTGCGATATGCGAATAGTGCAAAATTCAGGAAAGTTGACCAATCTTTTTGAGTTTTGGATACATACATGCTGAGCATATTCATTAGGGTTCCGTTAAACCTCTCACATAATCCGTCAGTCTGTGGGTGATAAGCAGTGGTGTTTATTTTATGTATACCCAATAGGTCGCAGACTGACATCATGAGGTTACTGAGGAAGTTAGTTCCTGTATCAGATAGTAGCTCTTTAGGGCAGGAAAATCTGCATACTATTTGTTCAACAAATATTCTGGCAATAGTATCCGAAGTTGTGTCCCGTAAGGGGAATGCTTCGACCCATTTAGTAAGGTATTCTACAAACACAAGAACATAAGTATATCCTTCTTCTGTTTGTGGAAGAGGTCCAATAATGTCCACTGCTACACGATCCCAGGGTCCTTCAACGGGAATAGGTATTAGTGGAGCTTTGACAGCTTTAGGTGGGCTTTTCTTTCTTCGACAACTATCACATTGTTTGCACCAGTTTCTGATATCTTGGCGCATGGTGTCCCACCAGTATCGGCTGAGTACGGTAAGGTAAGTTCGATCGAATCCCAAGTGCGATGCTGTGCATTCTTCGTGACAAGATTTGAAGACGTCACGAGTCAGGGTATATGGTATAACAACTTGCTGGTATAGACGCACAGCATGGGATCCGGCACGAACATATTCGTGATATAAAATTCCTTCTTCTAGGTAGTAGCGATAGCAGCGTGATCCTAGGTTAACCGCTTCTGCGGGATCGTCCGGTAGGACGCCGTTTTCCAGGTACTGAATTAGTTGTTTTAGGTCGGGCTGGGACATTTGGGCCCTGCGAAGGGTGTCTTTGTCCGTTACTGTGATGACTAGCACACGGTCTTCGAGATTATCTGTAGTATTTGAGTTGTTTGACGGTGTTTCGATAGCTTCTGTGCTGGGCAACCGTGACAGAGCGTCAGCGTTTGTGTGTTTCTTCCCTGGTTTAACATGATGGAATCTCGGTGGAACCTCCAAATGTCACAAGGCAACTGTACGCTGCTAGTATGGTTGATTACCTCTACCAGTACGGTAGGAATTATCCGTCCTACGATACGTAGGTGGTACGTAGCTGTATGCTCGTAGCAGTAATTCTGGACAGTACGCCCACTTCTACGAACTGTTAGCGTCCGTAGGAATAACGTCCTCGTCTGGTTGACGGAATCTCCCTAACTATTTGAATTCAGTCCTAACTTCAGTAGTTTACTGGACAATACTCACGCACAGAGTACAGACAGAACTGAACTGACAAATAAACAAGGGTGCTTCTTAGCATAGAGTTATTAAATATTAATGCGCATGTAGGTAAACGGACGGATACTTAGTACCCTGGTAACAGACAACTTATAAATAAGTAAGCATTATAATTACAGCAATTTTGAACTAATGAACAGCCAGACAGCCAGACTACATGAATAATTAATACTTTACAGACTTCTAGGTAAACATATTAACAATTTACAGAACAGAAACAACAATAAATTAACTAGCTAGACGGTTTAAGCACAATAACATGTTTACGTATTATTTCTGTGTACAAATTAACCTAGCTACGACATACCTCTATAAAATACCTGGGGGCCATTTTTAAGATTTGTTTGTTTGTTTGTTAAGATTTGACCATTTGTTATGAAACCACTATCGGTATTGGAGAAATTAGTTAAAATGTATGCGCAACCTGGTTTTGTCTACAATTCCCAACTTTGGCAAGTGACTACTTTAGCTATAGAAAGTAGCAATCGGGGCAACTAAAAAGGTGCCGGGGTATTTCTGTGTGAAACACATAGGCTGTGTTTCAACCCTCTAGCATATATAGGTACTAAATGCTCCACAATCGCTGGAATAAATTTGGTCGTGTTTATGCGAAAACTACATTTTTTATGATGGCAGCCTATAGGATAGCAGCTGGAAGGTGGTCATGGCTCATATAATTGGCGTTGGTGAGATCTTCAAATTGACGCTCTTAGTTTAATTATACGGTTTGCATAGCTCAAGAAATACTTGATTGTTTGATTTCTGCAAAAATGACAAATGTTGGTCGCCAAAATAAGAAAATTAATAATATCTTACAATAGCGAAAAGCTAAAAGTTACTTCAAGAAGCGAAAATCTAGAGCACAACAAGATCTTTCGATTGACTATAATCATAGCCACGCAGCTGCTGCCTAGCTGTCAAATATCGGCAAAAACTGCCCTGAACGGAGACGTCGAATTATTGAATCTGGATTGCGTGGAGGGTATTAGGATGCTAAATGAACCTATTTTTGAAAGTTTCATCAAATTTCGTCCTGATTTGCGGTGTCAATCAACAATACATGCCCAAAAGGAATCACCACCTGAAATTTGCTATGCTATTTTTATTATGGTTCGCATCGCAAGCAATTTCTGAGCCATCATGAGATATTGCAGAAATCGCAGCAATCATGCTCAACAGTCTATGCTATAACTCAAAAATACTTATTTGACAGAAGGGCAGGAAGTTGTGCGCTTAAGTATTTTTGTTTTAAGACTAGATATTTGATGTCAGCTGTGAAAGTTCTTAGAAACGCAAATTTAATCCAGACAGACTCAATTTGCCCATTTTTGGACGAGTGTCTTTCTATGATTCGAAAGTTATGCTCATTGATCATGTTGTCGCCCTACTTTGAAGCGTAATCTCAAAATAAATACTTGGCAGTTCATCAAAGGCAATGCTTGGTTTAAAAGGAACTTTTCTTGAGGATCATCTCTCAAGAGATTTTAACATCGATTCAACATAGTTGGTGTACAAAACGTCTGCGCTAGTAAAAGGTAATCTATGAAAACAAGATGTACCGATAGTGGATATGACACACAAAGCTGTAGTCCTGCAATGATAGGGGAAATGGAGACGATCAAGATAAAGAAAAGCAAGAAATGCCACAAAAACGAATTCAAGACTTAAACAGCTGAGTCTGAGATCTGAAAAAACCCGGATAAGGACATGCACCGTATACTTCAAAGTGAGAGTGGGGAAAAGGTTTCATTCTCGGATTTTTTTTAAATTGTTATGACATTTGTAACAGTCGGATGAAAGTTACATATTACCAGGAGTGAAAAATCAGGTGCCTGCTAGTACTCAAACCAGCTATCTTCTGCGTACTTAGACACAATGACTTCAACTAAATGAGTTGAAACAGGAATTTGAATCAAAAATGTAAAACTTTCAACGCCTTTGCCCATAACACGGCTAATTAATTCATCCAACACTCCGCATTTATGCGTCTATAGACTTGAAATCGTTTGCTATTTTATATACAGTGTGTATAGCATTTGCAAGGACGTCTTGAGCACTTTTAATGTTAACGAGAGTAATGTTTTCCTTTCATTGTTTGGGTGGATCTCTATAATACCAGCAATGAAAAGACGTAAGAAGAAGTTGAATGTTTTTCCTCTATTATTACAGTAATACTTCAACTCAAACAGCTAGCTTAACCTGCTGTCACCTGGTTATGTTCTCAGGCAATCTCTGCTCGATTGAACTTAAACAATGTGAAAATGTTTCAAAAGAAAGACCAGTAAGCTATGATAAGGAACAATGAAACTGGGTATGATTGGGTAAGATAGGGTAGGCTCAGCGACATTTAACAAGATATAGCTTAAAATGAACCTAAAATAGTATGCTTATGCTAACAAATAGGTGCTGCGGATTTTGTAATGCTGTTGTGTTCTTTGTGTTTTTTTAAACTCAGGCTATGTAACAGCTTCGCTGTGTTAGGACGTGCCAGATTTGTATGACAGGAAAGAAGTTGTGAGCTCGTCTCCTCAGCACGATCTTTGATGGTTAAACCGTACCATGAACTAATTACAGCGTTGAGGCACTGTTTTGTCTTCAGATTAAGTAACCCTAAACTTTACTATCACAATGAGCATACACAACAAAACCAAAGCAGCATTTCACTTGTATCTAAATTTTCGTTTGACTAAATGAGATCCGGGACAGGAATATATGAGGACTACCACAATTGTGATGCCTGCAACATAGGCTAGACAGGTTCCAAAGTTAATCCAGGCACTGGTATAGTCTCTTGGAAGGTAGATTTCGTCCAGGTAATTAGTGCCCGTCCTCCAACGACAAATTGTATCCGGACCGGTCAAGGCCGGAGAACACACAGTCACATTATAGTTGACCATATTGGCAAGTCTAGCGCCAGCAAATCTATAGGGAGATGCGTAGCCAACGTAATACAACCAACTCATGGCACCGTTGTAGTAGTCACGCAGTGACCTGTAACAGAACTCCCATTTTGTAACTACTTATTTAAAAACTGGTGTATATACATGATTTAATTCTGACTAAAGTTACTTGTATACAACAGCACTGAAGGCACGAATTCGTAACGGTTCAGGTGACGGTATCCTTTTGCGCAGTGACTTTTGGAACGCTATAACTTTCTCAATATTTTGAGTTGGAAAGAGATCGATACATCATTTTAAAGCTTTGATAAGTGTACATTCGCTTCGATATGCGTAACTGGAAAAATAAGCCATAACAATCAATCCGGTGTCTCCATGGCTACTGGCTCGTTAATGTTTATGACTGTTCACTTACTTAGGAAAACCGCCCGCCGAAACCAGCTGACAGATTAGGATAGCAGAACTGAGCAAAGCTGCATGGAAGCCGTCTCGGAGGAAACTCATAACACACAGAGTCTGAACATGAGCAAATTGGTGAGCGGACCAGAGCACGGTGCTCATGAGACCATAGGCCACTGGATCGGATCCCAGGTTGCAACCCCTAAATTTACAAAAGTTCCTACGGTTTTCAATACCAAAGAAAATACCACTGCACCAGTTCCGTCACTTTTTCTGACTTCTACTAAATTGATAACTGGATCACATAAGGCTTTAAAAAGTATATAGATCTTGCCTTGGTTGTGCTGAGCTTCAACGCAACCTTTTGAACAGAATAGTTATTGGAGGGCAGATCCCGGATGGTTGCTAATTTTTGGATCACAAGTGACGCTTTCTGCTTTAGTTCCTTTAACCTTTCATGTACAGAGTGTTTTCAAAATTTCAATTACACTGTTTGTTACAACAAACAAAATATATTGGCACTACAACACCGTCTACTTGTTCAAATGTTCTAACTTCCAAGTGGGATTAGGGGTTCAAAATTTTGGGATAGCAATATGTAGACTTTAACAAAACTGCAAATATTTCCGGTTGTTTTAGTTCCTACTTACCAATAAATTACAGCACAGAAACCGAATACGGCCACCGCATCCAGAACAAATGGAGTGATAAGTTGACTCAAAATAAATAAAAAACCACTGTACAGATGATCCCAACTGTCCTGGTAAAACTTCCATCGTTGACGACCATCTGAAGCATGAAAGACCGAATGCAAGCTTACATGGTTAATTTTTAGTTGAACTTAATTTAATTTTTAATTAATTCAATTGACATACTCAATTTAACATTAACTTTAAATTTTAACTTTAACTTTTAATTTCGCTTTAACATTTAACTCAATAAGGATACATTAATTTTTTATTAATGAAAAATGTCAAATTTTTTTCCAAATGGTTTAAAATCAAATCAAATACATTAAGCTCTGAATAAGTGTGAACACTTCAGTGGTAAGTGTAAGTTGGTTAACTCTTTCACCCATGGACATGTTTTAGTCTGGCTAAATTTCATGTTTTCAGGCTTAAGCAATTATGCCACTATAAAGGAAACTTATGCTTTAATAACTGGTTTACTGCATCAGTGTTCCAGTTATTAGGTATCTTACAGTAAGTAGAAGGGATACCAGCACCAATTAGAGAGGCAGCCACAAGACCGTTCCAGCAGATGCCGAACTTGGACTGGGGCCAAGACGGACCTGGGCTGAAGCGATACCCAAAGAGCACCAGCAAAAGGCCGAACAGGGGCAGCAGGAATAGTCGAAACAGAGCGTGCCAACTTCGCCACTGTATCACAATGCTTCGTCTGAAAGACAGCATCTTAATCTTGCTTTGTTTGAATTGCTTGTTTTTGTTTTTCTGCCGGAAACAATTATTATTATGACGATCAAGTTATAGTTGCTTAAATTACATTCAATTAAATTATTAAATTAATGAGAAATTGTTTCAAGCATAATTACCTGATAAGTGTAATCAGTTTACTGAGGGAACCGGGTCGGCCAAGAGTGCAAAGTGACAAAAATGGATTAGTGGTGTAAATATCTAAACAAAAATATTGATAACAATCAGTTTATAAACAGCCAAATACAACAAACAGACTAAGCGAAACCAAAATTGCGAAGACAAAAATTATTTAACTACATAATGTCTCGCAATGTCGCTAGCTTATAAGTTCATTAAATTTCTTGATTCATAAGTATTTTTAAACATTTATAAGTGAAATTAGAAAAATGTAAGAAAACTTTTAAATTCAAGGTTTCAAATCTATACCAGGCAAGGGAGCAAAATATCGGGCATAGGGTTCACCATTGGTTTTGAACAGTTCAATTAATTTCACTGCCTGTTCTTGAGTCTCCAGATATCGCTCTGACGTTTCACGATCCACTGTAGCCAGACACACTAAAATTAACAGAAAATTCAAAATCACAAATAGAAAAAAGTCGTACACGTATTATGCGTAGCATATTTAGTATTGCTGAAACGTATAAATTACCACTATTCATTAACTGTTCAAAAGACAATTATATCTTACTGTAATAGACTGCCGGATTTTCACTGGCAGGGCAGGGTTGACCAACATGACGAAAATATTGAGGCATCTGCTTGGTATATCCTAAATAATTTAAACATTAAAATATAAAGCTTCACCAACTTATCTACGGTAAAAGCATCGTTTAAAATTCAGTACATTTTTTGGCCTATTGTATTGAAGGTTAGTAATGTCTTTGGTGTAACAGTCCCATCAACACTCGCTGGATACAGACCACGGTTGCAAACATCGAAACTCCTTTTAAAACAGAATTGCCTTTTCGTTTTCATGCGTTTAACTGTAATTCCATTGAATTTTATGAGTTATTACATAGCTATACCTGAGTACATGACTTCACCAAAGAAGAGGATGGTTACTCGATCCAGCAGTGGATAGATGTCAGATCGAGGAACCATCATAGTGACAAGGGCCATCCGATTGTTTCTTTTGATATAGCCCGCCAGTTGACTCATAATCTGATAACTGCTCAGTGGGTCCAAACCTTTACAGGGCTCGTCCACAAGAATGAGCACTGCAACAACCAGTTTCCGACTGATTATTTACCGAGTTGTGAGTTTTGATAGCAGAGACCACGACGCTTGTCATACTCTTATGTATTATGTGCTCAATTGAACATCAAATTTAACTGCAAATAAAATTAGTCAGCTTTAGCTTAAAACTGTAATTACTGTAATAGCGGGTAAAATTATCACAACAATTGCTTACAGGGATCTCTAACTAAGTGGGTGGCGATGAGAAGTCTTCTTCGAACGGATTCGGCAAGGGAGGAAACGCGTCGATGACGAAAATCGAACAAATCGAATTCCATCAGCAACGAAGACACCTAGAATGTTTAACTCAATCAATCATGGCCTTTGAATTAATAAATACACTGCCATCATCTTCTCATCTATCGAATTATAAACTTGGAGTCAGAGCTCGAAGTAAACCAACTAAGGAGTCTTCTTTTAAGTCATTACAAGTATACTTTGTAGCACGCTTTTTCGTGCATTCACAGATACGTATGTTCCTCGTGCGGGAAGCTCCGAGTGTGCGACACGAGTGTCGCGAACGAGAATAATTTGTAGCACGGTGCACGTCAGAGCGTGCTCTCATCTATGTGTAGGAACTAATCTTCAGTTGAAAAAATAGTATGAGTTATACAAGATCTTATATTTACGAGCACAGCACAGCTGAATCGTGCTTACAGCACGCCATCATCAGCATTTATTTTGCTGCATAACTTATTCGAAACTTGCAGCTGAAAAACCGGTCAGCTCGCACACTGACAAGTAGAGCCTGAAAAACCTTTTGTAATCCGTTTCTTACACGATCAGCCTTTTCACTGCTGGACAGGGAATTGGCAAGGGCAAGGGCGGCCTGATATTTCAGGGTTTCCAGGACGGTCAGCTCAGGCAGGAGCAGCTGTTTGAAGGAAATGTAGGCACAGGAATTCTGGAACACTCTTCGGGTGAGGCCGCGATGGTTCAGGAGGACCGTTCCGCCGCGCGTTCCCTGACAGCGGTCCGCTATAACGCTTAGCAGCGTTGTCTTTCCGCTGCCTGAAATAAAGTTGAAATTGAAACTGAAAGTGAAATTGTCTGTCGAGTCGGACAAAAAGAAAAGTTTCCCTTGTTTCCGTATGTAGGCAATACGCTAAAACTCTTATGGCGAGGGCGGAAAAAGAATCTGAGAAACGAATCATTTCCCTGTTTTCCTAATTCATGCTCAATGTGAGCAGAAATGAACCTGGAAAAACAGAGATTTAGTATTGCATAATGTATAATGCTGCTCATAATGTTTACGTGTTTGATTGGTTACGGATGAAACGCACAAAACTAATGTTAACTATATATTTGATATTGGGTTTTATTTTCGTTGTACCGAAATTTTTGCTTAAATTGTTGAGTGAATGTATGTATGAATGAATGAAGAAATTATCACCAAAACTTTAATGTAAAATAAATAAATGAAACCTGCAGCCTGACTCTAGCATCGGACCGGAGCTTTTGATACCACTCCAGGCAGCGGCCCGGGCTTTGAATGGGCTCCAGCCTAGTAGCCGGTAATGAATGACTAATGCCTAGTAGGGCCTGGACCGCTTAATCTTTTATCGAAACAACTCTATTGAAAATGAAAATGTAGACTTTATGGAATACCTGAGGCTCCAATTAGTCCCATAATTTCACCGCCCTGAACTAACAGATTAACATCCTTCAGAAACTGGGCGGTAATAGGAGGGTTGACCAATTTTGAGTACCATCGGCCGGATGAAAAACTCCGGATATAGGAAAGATTTCGAACTTCCAGGACATAACCGGGACCCGGATCCAATATTCCGGCACCGTTCATTAAATATCCCTGAAAAACCAAAAATCGGCTAGAATAAATTGAAGTTGTGTACTTTGCTGAATAAAGGCAAATAGAATATAAATATAGATAACCCAATTGGAATTCAAACTGAATTGAAAAACCATAATGAATGGACCAAACAGGATTAATATGCAAAATATCACATAAGCAAATTATAAATTTTAGTTCAACTTAATCGTGACCAAAAATCCTACTTCAATATTTCTGGACTTGGCAATGACTGGTGATCGTTTTCCGTATCGATTCCGATAGCGATTTATCTGATTATTTTTATAAGAAGGATAATAAGCCAACGGTCTGGCGTCGTTTCGCTCTGAAATCGGAAAAATATTAATTATCCTTTGTAAACGTTGGGAATCCGTTGGCCTTTTCCCGAAAGAGTAGAGATCACCATAATGGAGTTGAATCTTTCAATTCGTTTAGCTACATTCAAACTTGATTTTTCCCTCTTTTTACTTTTTTTATGAAAGGAATAGGAGTTAAAGCAAAAACTCCGGCTAACTCCGTCGTTAAAAAGACCAGCGAAACAAACCACGCAACTTCCAATTTTACGAGAAAGATAGAGTTAGCTTCTGCTTCTGCTACCCCTGGTCTTCTAATGCCGTGAGGAAGGAGCACCTATATGCGAACTTTTTAGACCCCAGAGTGCTACTTAACTTGAATCAGAAAGGATGAGTGGACTCGTGACCAGTCCGCTGGTGTGCCGTTGGCCCGCCAATTGCTCGGATCCTTGAGCACAAAATAGTTTGGATAAAAAACTGCCAAATTTTGGATCTTCTGCCAAAAACTTTGGTCAACAACATATTTCCGGAGAATATTTACCTCCGCTTCCGGCCGGTACCTGTTAACTGGCAAAGTTGCCCAATTCAAAGTAAAAATCTTGATAGTTATAAAAGTTACAGGTCATTAACAATATTTAAATTACTTAAATTAAGATTGCTTAAATTTTGCAATCAAAACACCTAAAAATCCGTACTAGAATGTAAATTTGTATATCTTTGTTGTAAAGTATATAAGAAAGTGAAATTTCATAGCCGTGATTCAGTGAAAAATGCACAACCAACAGAAAAGTGTGTGACACAGCAACTCCCAAATGTAGACAACATTTTTTCGACAAAAATAAATCAAGTCGCGCTTCAGTCCAAGACTAAATCATGACGAATCTGAACAGTAGCTCACAAAAATTCTTTACATCAAATTTTCTTCACAAAAAAGGAACTCTGCGAAAGGTCCTGATTTTTGTAGCAACAAAATGTCAACGAATGTGCCTGTATGTCAACTTATTTCATGTGCACATGCGTATACGTATGCATAAAAGAATAATCATATAATAACTCATGTTTTTATATAATTTTTTAACGCGTTACAAAAGGAAATTGTAATAAACATCTGCCCACAACAAAATGCTCTCAGTCATGCAGAAATTTTTTGTCACCTTTTAGGAATAGATTTTCAACACTATGGGTCTGGAAAATTGTAACCAATCAAATTTCAATCTAATTAGCTTAGCTCAGTTGATTGGCGCCTGGTTTCTCATGCGTAGCGGCGCCGGATCAAATCTATCCTTGAGTCACAAATTTTAAAATTTAGTTTAGAGTGTCTTCTCAAATGATAATATGCTCAACTATTATTGTTGCTATTATTTATATATTTACGTTTTAGTTGTGCTGAAAGTCTCACTCTTCCCATTACAAACTCTCGCCTAACTTTGGCCTCAAAAAAGGAAGAACCTTGCGTCAACGCGATAGGCAATTTTTAGTTGCTGTTGACGGCTGACCGACGCCGGCCAGAAACGGTCGACTGACGAAATGAAGACTAAATTCTTGCCGGGGTGAATGCCCCATGGGTGCCAGAACAGGAAATCAGCTCATAGAAATGTAACACCATGATTTACAGTCGAATTACTGAGGTATCGCTTTCTCTAATAAACATGAAATTTTAGTCCACCCGGCGGGTCAACGACCGGCTGGCCGACCTGCAACGACAAACAGGCCGGCCAGCCGACTTCACCTCTTGGCCGACCAGTCAACAACACTACCGACCCGTTCAACGACTACGGCTTAAAACGTTTAAAACACTATGTCCGACAAAAATTATTATAACAAAATATCATATACAGCTCTGCGGTTTAACTGCTAGGTACTCATGCAATCTACAATTGGTAAATGGATAAATAAAACCAAAATATTTGGAGTTAAATGCAACTCAGTGGATTTATGATCTAGAATGTTGCCTGCTTTCAGTTCTGTTGTTGTCAGTCTAAGGTTTTTGTATCCGGAAATACCAAAAGCTTAAATTTAAATTTTAAAATTAAAAAAGCTAACTTACCAAAGTGCATTATGTCTACTCAGACAAAAAACATTTCCACTATACCCGTGACTTATACAGTAGCTTGCATACAGAAGCCGAAATGAAAAGCGTATAAGCTGTACATGCTTACATTAGCTTGAAGCTAAGCCTGTAAGCTTGCGTAGTCGCTCAATTGAAGCTAGCATCGGTGAATAACTCGCTCACAATATTATGAGTTGTGTGTGAGTTTACCGATTTTTTAAGGATTACATAATAGTTTTTTCCATGAGAAAAAAATCGCCACAAGCCGGCCTGTTCCCTGTTGTCTAAATATTTAGGCATCTACTTCAAGCTTAAGCTTTTCAAGCAAGCAAAGTTCTGACTATAAACAATTTCCCATGGAACATAAAAACGTTTTGTTGTGCAACAAAAAGCCTCCTTCTTTCCGTCATTGTGCAATTTCAATGGATTGCAGTTTGCACACACTATTTAATGAGTAGGAAAACCTTTAAAACTTAAAATCCAGTTCTGTCTGAGAGTTGTTCTCGTGCCTCCCCTACAAAATGCATCCTTGCAAATATCTTAAGGTTTAGTATTAGGACTAATGTAAAATATTTTAATCCGACACTAATCCTCAATCTGCAGCGAATTTTTCAGCTGCTGTGTATCATGCTGTTTCATGCTGTTGTTTCAGCTAGATATCTTTATTGTAAAAAAGGTAAAGGTAACTCCTGGAGAACTCCATCTCTGCTCTGCTTCAGGACAGGGTGCCGGTGCTCATGCCCAGATACACAGCAGTGTGTGTCTGTGTCATCAGCAGCAAGGGTGTCATCTTGACATCCGTGGAAGGAGGGGCGGTCCTTCAAGGCGGCTTTACACCCTACATTCTGTTACCTTCCCACAATACTGCTATATACCCATTTACCGATAAATTAAGGAAGGATTAAGAATACGGCGACCGATGCAATAAAGCAATTTAACCAAGGTATGAAAACCCTTTACCAAATAGCAAGAATGGTAACACGGTAGGCACATTGGTTTAGGTATAAACCTCGTTAACCCTCAATCCTCTGCTCTGCAATCAGGCAAATGTCAAACCCCTCCTCGGTGAGAAGAAGTCTCCATTAGTAACCCGGTTTTGGAGTTGGATTGGGTTTTTGCTGAAATTTCCTTTTGTGGGGGAGCGTGAGGGTTTTCCTTTATTGTTTGTTCATCATAGGTTGTTAAGAAAATGCAATGCGCCAATCCTTATATATTTAATATGCTATTGTTTATCCAAAATGAATATCAACAAAATAGAATAACAGGTAAAAAGATAACTTCCTTGCAATAGTGCAAGTATGTTACAAACCGTTTGTAACAATTTCAACTGAAACATTTTCAAAGCCAACGAAAATGAATTTGGAAACTGCTGAATAAAATAATTTCCCCCGTTTCGACGTCAACTTTTTGCTTCACACCATTTTGGGAAATTTCTATTGTGAAAACAGACAATTTAAACCGGCCCTTTTTAAAATACAGGAAATTTTCAAACCAAATAGTTCGAAGTCAAACTAGGTTAATGAAGTGACAATAATTTTAAATTTTCTTTCTGAGTTTTATCTCCGTTATTTTTCTTAATAGGTCTTCGCATTGTAAGAGAAAATTATCCTAATTATTTTCAAAAATGGAATCTCCTCAGGAAATAATCCTGCAAATTTGAAAATACAATCGATCACGTTTTATTTTTTCTTTTTTTGGAATACTATTACTTCTGCAGATTGCTAGGATCCTAGACACATCTCAATACAAAATAGCTAAAAAATTTTTACTATTTATTTGAGTACATACAGCGTGATCCGATCCAAATTCTCAATTACTAAAATATTTTCAAAAATCAAATTCAAATTAATGGACCATTGTTATGAAGCGTGTAAATTCGAATAGCTTTTGCAAAATTTGTAAATAAACAGGCGTTTGCTGTTCTTAAAAACACAAAAAATCTATTTATATTTAACATCGGCAAATCTATGAGTTCACTAGTATTTCTTAAGGCCAAAATAAGCTTAGGTTAAAAATGAAACGAATATACTATCAAAATTAAACTATTATGAAATTACAAAGTAGAACTACAATTTTTAGATGATTTATTTAGATTTAGATTATGATTTAGAAAAGACTTTATTTATTTTATAATTTATAAAAAAGAACCACAGAAGCCAAACATCCCAAAAAATAAACTCCATTTGAAATAAATTTTAACGACACTGTCGTCATGTCGTCTTTCTTAACTGACAGAAAGTTCATGAAAAAATGAAAAAGACAGAATGCTGAATACCTCAACAGAAATTGTTGAACTAAGGTTGGCATTGTGAAAATGGACAATTTTAGTATCTCCATGTTACTTCGTATGTCAATTTATTGTTGTAAATCGTCCTTGAATTTTGAACTGTTGCATGTAAGAGTAATTTTAGTAGATAAAATAAAGTATAAACCAAAAACTGAAGATTAGACTGCTTTGCTCTGCAGTACAGGAATTCCATTTCTCGTTCCAATATTTGTGCAGTGTTAATTTGTGCAATTGTTTATAAAGACATTGTAAACAGTTAGCGTCCGGTTACCCTACAAATCGTTACAGCGTTTAAGATTCTGAAGTTTAATGTTATGCCTGTTTAGATTAGAGATTAAAACTGAACGTTTGAACAGTATGAGGGAGCTTCAGTTATTATATATTATTATTTCTAATCTAAAAATTTGCCAACGCTGGGAATCGATCCACGGACCTTCCGATCTACAGACAAGAATAAATATCATTACACTGCAAAACTTTTTATTGTTGATGCTATCACTTTCAGCACAAACGTTGTGCGCATCGGTTCTGCCCCGTTTAAATCAAGAGCGAATTCCTAAAAGGCGGTTCACCCACTAGTGTGGACTGGCCTTAGATGTCTGAGGTTTCTTTCTACACAATCACAATGTTTTCTAATAAAGGTAATTGATTAATTGCTGAGTTTGCCTAACTATTATTCCATAAAACCTGAAATCATAGAAAACCTACTACCTGCACACAGACAACTTTGCATAACCTACATAGAAAACAAACTTGGATTTGCAGAGTGCATTGCAAATTCTAAATAGTGAAGTCAGCCAAACTATAGCTCAAGTCTTTGGAATGAAGAATAGACGAAGGGAAGTGCACAGCTGAATTTAATATTTGGTTATGGATATTATTAAGTTGAATTTCTACTTTACTTTCTCACTGCCTGTGTACATTTTAAACTACGTCAGCAGAATTGTACACTCAATAATCGCCCCCGAATGCTGCGAATAGTTGTGTGTAAATAAAACTCCGTAACGATCAGTGTTTGGCTTTCCTTTTGTAGTCGTCGAAATTATATCGAACAAAAATTCCCATGCTAAAAACTATTTCGAATATTTTATTCGAAGAAAACAGCTTAGAAACCAGCTTATCCCACAAAGTTATGTATATACAACAGACATATTCTGTAATGTAGTTATAAAGACAAACAAGCAATATTGCATGCAAAAGGTTAAATGTTTACTGAGCTACAATTTTATAAATTGTAGGCCTGCTGCGCACAGGACGTTAATCTTGAAGTTGACGCTGCTGCATTAAGGAAAATTATTGGATATCATCAGTTTAAACTTACCAGTGTGTTCGTTAGTCGTTTTAGTGGAGGAGAACTATAAACTTTACAATTGCCGAGTGCTTTATCCGTTGTAAGTTGTAACAGAAATATGAATCTAAAGCTTTTAATTTTATATGATGTGCAAAACGGCAAGCCACTCTCTGTAAAAACCTGTCAGAAAATTTTCCCTGTCAGCGCAAAAGAAAACTGTTTATTCTGATTTAGCTTGTTCCATTTCCGATTCCTGTTTGCTTCATGAGTCATCGTTCATGAAGAATTTCAAAATAGAATCTTATGTGTAAATCATGCTCTGTCATCTTAAAGCATTGTTTTTACATGCATTCATGTAAATTCTTATGTTTTGCACGTAAACGCGTGGAAGCTGGATGGCAAAGCTAACATAAGAGACCTGCTGCGCCGAGGCGCAGCAGGAATAAGTGCTGTGGTAGCTTAACCTGTGTGCAACGTTGACGGGGGTCTCTAATAGCAGACCCTGCCAGGCCCGGCCTGAGGCCTGGCCATATCTCTCTACAACCCAGCCCATTGTTAAAACAAGGCAAATTTTGGGCCGGAGAATCTCTAAAACCCAGTCCAGGTCGAAAATCCATTAAAACTGGCCCGGTCCGGAAATCAACTGAAACCTGGCCCGAATCAATAATTTTATTTCCTGGGCCAGATTTTCTCTAAAACCCGGGCTAAATTTAAAATTTTATCTTAATTTATCGTAGTCTCAATTAATAATTAATACTAAAATAAAAGCGAAAAATGACCTTAAGCTTAGTCGATCTATAGAAGACTACTATGACCGGTCTGCTTCTCGACCGCTCACCGAGGTTTGGCAGATTCTGCTATAAGTAAACGAACCATTTCCAACGTGAACTACATTATAATTGTCACAGAACTCCTAAGAATTAAACGTGTTAACAGATTCCCGCAAAGAGATAATCAGAAATTCAACTTTATTTTTGAATTCTTACACATATATACGTATGATTTCAAGTAAAGTGCATTCTGTCCGCTCACCCAAAATTGGCGGGTATTAGAGTAAAAAGCCTAGTGTCATAAATTTTTTTGAATGCAATATTCCGCGTAGCACAAACTGTAGCATTCCATAAAATGTTAAATTAAAAATTTAAGTAAGTTTTTTCTTCGACTTTACTTGTACTCTAACATCTGCCCATTTAGGTGAGCGGACAGCATGCAGTGTACTTTGAATTATATATGTGTAGAAATTCAAAAATAAAGTTGAATTTCTGATAATTTTTTGTAGGAATCTGTTAACACGTCTAATTCTTAGGAGTTCTGTGACAATTATAATGTAGTTCACGTTGGAAATGGTTCGTATACTTATAGAAGATATATATTATATTATAGAACAAACCTCGGTGAGCGGACGAGAAGCAGACCGGTCATGACTAGTCTTCTATAGATCAATTGACGTTTCGGTCATTTATTCGCTTTTATTTTAATATTAATTATTAATTAAGACTACGATGAATTAAGATAAAATTATAAATTTAGGCCGGGTTTTAGAGAAAATCCGGCCAGAAAAATAATTATTAATTCGGGCCGGATTTTCGTGAAAATTAGGCCCAAATGTAAAAAATGATAATCGGACCGGGTTTTAGTGAAAATCCGGACCAAAGGATAAAACTATTAATTCTGACTGGGTCTTAGTGAAAACCCTGCCCAAAATATAAAATTATATATTCGGGGTGGGTTTTAGTAGATTTCCGGCCTGGGCCGGACTTTGAAGATTCTCCAGCCCGAAATTCGCCTTGTTTCAATAATGGGCCGGGTTTTAGATAGTTTCCGGCTCGGCCGGCTTTTAGAGAGTTATGGGAAGACGTCAGGCCGGGCCGGGCCCGCTTTTAGAGACCCCCAACGTTGATCGCGTACAGTGAGCAAAACCATGATGGCGGTAACCCTATTTTAGGGAGCAAATTCTGTCTGATTGATTGGCGGTAATGGAAAAACCGGTGAGTCAGGAAGTCGTTTGGACATTTTGCAGGTAGACTGCAAAAATTAGGATATTTGATTGCTATTTGCTATTTGGTTTTAGCAGCATGGACATTTGTGCACCACACCTTGATGATTATACATGATTTGTTACTACCAGTTGTGTGGTCACGGTTGAACAAGTTTAAAAGCAAGCTATCTGTAATGGAATTAAAAAAGGTCTTGTGCAGAAATTGACTGAAATCAACTGTACTCTGAAGAGAAGTCTCTGTGCTATTGAGTTATGAAAAAGATCAGTGATTAATAATGTGGAACTTGCCTGCTATTGAACGAATCACTTAAATTTCATAAATAGGGATCAAGATTTGGACTCAAATTAATAAAAGAATTTGAACCAAAATAACAAGGTTGAGTTTAATTAATACACGACCCGGAAAGGAGACCTAGTATACACTTTCGGCCACTTAACAAGTAAAAGGGAGGGCCGTCCTCCCTTTCCAGTGATAAAATTATAACGCAAAATAGTTGGATAGGTATAGTTAAGTACGTAGGTAATTATAGGTTAATTTTTAGCCAATGCTAAAGGTGACGAGCTTCCAGAAAGTTCTAGAACTTAGAAGCTTTGTCTTAAAGTCAAAGAAAAACCCCGTTCCAGTTTCGCTGTCCTGTCACCGAGCTGTCAGCAAAACTGTCAGCCCGGCCCAAAATTTTCAGTTTGACTCAGTGTTCGTTTGAGTGCAGCCGAAAGCGGTGTCTTTCCCCCCTCCCTCTAGATGCTGTATCCGTAGTGTGCCATTGTTGTGGCATGGGAAACACTAAAGTATCTCTCCCAGGTTAGGACGCATAGGGACCTTTTCTGGCCCACACTGGCCAGAAAAGGAGATTGAGTCTTTTACAACAAACACTCAATTCCAGCGGCCAAATGGGTTTCTTTTGCCCTGCCTTTGCTGCAACCTTTCGGCCATGTTGGCCCTTATTTTTTAGGCCTTCGGGCCATATTTTTTATATATTTTCAGGCCACTGGGCCAATTTTTTCTATGTATCTTCGGGCCATACATTTTTCATGTTCAATGGGGCCTTCGGGCCAACTGTCTATTTGCATTTTTGGGCTGCTAAGTCCAATGTTTTTTCAGTATTTTGGGTTTTTTCTGCCAAACATTTATTTCTCTAGCATATTGGGCTTTCGAGCCAATTTTTAGTTCATTATTACTATTATTATTTTATTTTAATACATGGGCAGCTAATGTAAACACTTCCTGTTCGATGAAGGTCTTGAGAATTGTCCCAGCTTTAATTTCTTTAGTTTTAATATCTGAGTTTTTATACCTCGTATTATTGAGGCTCATTGGCCTACTTATTTTGGTTATTTTTTGGTTTTATTTTGGTTATTTTTTCTATTTTTCTTCAGTTGTACTTTTAGGTCAAGCCACGATCAGTATTTTATCATTTTCCAAGGCTCTTTTGGCCAGAAATTGAGATTTTGTGTAGAATTCGGGAATATTGAGTGGGACCAATCCCTGAGTTTGAGCTAGAGGGTCCTTTTGCTATGACCCTAAAATATTGAGATAGTTAACAGAATTATTCAATCACGGCTGGCAACTAGGAGTTGCCAGCCATATTGTTCATTTAGGGCTTTGTTTAAGCCCAAAAACTACTGTTTATACTTTGTTTCAGTTTAGCTTTAAGTCGGTATCAAAACTAATAGGTATTCAAAAATGTAGGGTGAACTCTAAGCCGATTTCTCAAAATAATCAATCAATCTTTTGAATATTTATAATTAAACATTTTGAGGGGACAGATAGGAATAGTTATGATAATAATAATAATAATAATTATCATCAGTAGATAGAAATGATTATGTAATGTTAGCTAAGGAGTTGTATATCTGCGTGTGTGTGTATGAGTGTCAGAATGATAGATTGTGTAATTGTGTATGGTAACTCACGGAAACTCCTTCTGTACAATGAAGGTTGTGAACTCTGCCGGAATGGATGAGACTCGGATACTGAGCAGGAATAAAGCGTGACTGTTATTTGAGGGAGTGAATGTACGAAACTCAACATGAGTATATGTTAGTCTAGATATGGTACAAATGCTCTATGAATGGTTTTTAGCTAATAGGTTAAATGTCAGTATAAATATTGTATGAATCCTGTATAGCTAAGAAGCAGTATTACGTAAGTTATTACCGAATTTATATAAGAGGAGCTAACGCTACTGTATATATGACAAAATTAATGGCTCTTTGTTATGTTAATAGTGACTCTTTGTTAAACAGGAAGTTGTTAACTTCCCTGTCGAGGATCCGGAAAACAAGAGGTCCTAAACCGAATCATTGCTTAATCAAACTAATATTTTGCGTTATGTGTTAATAGTGAACTATGAAGTTGTTTTAATTTCGTAATGGGCGCCTATTCGTTCTTACTGTGCTAAACTCGTGTTTCAGACCTGAACCGTGCAGCAGTAAATGCACAAAGCAGAATTCTGTTGTAATTGCAATTTCTTGCAAGAGATTGCAAGAAATTGCCCGGAAATTAGTGTTCTGCTCGAATTAACCTCAAAATATATATATATTGGTATTTTGTCAGATCGTTCAAAATATACGAAAATTTCACCAAAATAAGACATGCGTCAAATCCGATTTCACAAGTTCAATTCAAGTTCAGAAAGCAAAAAAGTGAGCAATGGTTGCTGGGTTTTAACCCATTTGATTCAGGTGCGGCTAGCGAGAAAGACTGACCCTGCCTCATCTGAAGTCAGACTGTGAATCCATTGGGATCTTATCAGTATCAGTGTCCTGTCAGATTGTGTTAATTTTTGTCGATTGTCCGGATCAGGGACCGGACCAGATTATTCGAAACAGATTATTGAGTCACGCCACAGTGGAACTAGTTGAGCTAAGGTACATTGGAATCGACAGAATCAGATTGGCTGGTTAAAGCTGAGACAGTCTCAAGCGAAGTACCAGAGTCCATTGTGGGACCTAAAACCAAACTTAAAATTTGTCACCGTTTCGGAATTGGAACTTTATTTGTGACAAAGTGAACTATATCAATTTATTTGAGAATAGGTTTCTTCTCTCTGTTTTTCATCATTGAATTCGGGGCTGTTATCCCCGTGTTTCTGGCTTAAGGTGGTAGTACCACCACCGGGGTGGACTTTGAACAGATACTGTGAACTAAAAACTTAATCAATCGGCTTGAAATTTGGCACATTTGTTCTTTAACATGTTTTGTATCAAATGCTTTTTCCTGCAACGTTGTGAAGTTTGAGTCTACGTATGTTAGTCAAATGCACTGATTATTGAATAAAACGAGTTGACTGACTAGAGTTTAGGATAAGACTAGATCACGAGGTAATAGTGTGGTGTGCGATGTCGAGAAATGCTGACCGTATCCAACTGAAAGAAATATTTGAAAATAACACAATTTACTCTACGGATTCACGAAAATAGCAACAATCAAAGGATAACTTTACAGAAATATAATAGCAAACAAAATTCAGCAAGCACCAATAACTTTATCAAACTTTACCCGACTCCCTGAACCCCCAAAAATTCGCTGGCGCTACTCTACAAAAACCCCCGACCAAAATCTAGCTCAACCTCCCTTCAACTAACCTGTTCAAGCTTGAACTGATTTTTGAGATTAGCTAATTTACTGATGAATTTAGACAAGACTTGGGAAAATACTGAGCGTTTGCCAAACTTTGTGAAATTCGAGCAAATTTGTATGTTTCTTGTGCGCGCTAAGTTCACAAAATACCCCCTCTTTTGGCCCCGTGCGGCCTCGGACGGGTTCACACAGTAAACAATATACAAACTCAGTTAGAATAATGATAAAATGGAGTTACCCACAGTTGACCTACGTACTAGTAAAGATAAAATGATTGTTAACAATACGTAAAAATAAAACGATGCAAATGACTCGGCCGATGATAAAACTACTCGGAACTGAATCGAGACAATATCAACATTATAAATACATATCTACTTACATTACATTACGACAACGTATCTACACTACACACAACACATAACTATACCACATATCTACTTCCATTAATATTATTACAATACATAACGTACCTACATTAATACAATACATAACTATTACAACACTTAACTACTACAACACATTACTTTTAACAGCTACAGAAAAACTACCTACTGAGGGAACCTAGACTACTACAGGAAAGCGTCAGGGGCCTCCCGATGCTCACACGAGGCCTGGAGATGTGTGATGTTATACAAACAAGAAACAGCAGAAACCC
>JASAND010007196.1:0-18162 GCA_030248195.1 Trissonchulus latispiculum | reverse complement strand
AGTTATTGCAAGCTTAAAACACAAACAGAAGTTCCAACATGAAACCAGAAATCGACTTTCAACTACATTTTTCACAGGTTTTTTCGATGCGTCTTCAGCTATTTGCCCAATTATTTCCCCTCAAAGATGGAAGTTTCTCAGCCTTTCCACATTCCATTGGACATTTTGCTAAACTTTCAGCATAAACACAGTCAAGACGTGTCAATGTTTGTTGGATACTCCCTATGCCTGCACATTTTGCTTCGGCCGTAGCATATCGAAACAGGTTTTACACTTTCCTCTGCTACATTCCTTGGCAAAACGGTTTCTGCGCTTTTATCAGTTTATCTTTATGCACTCCAGACCACAGCTGTCAATGATAGCAGCAAATCGACACAAATCGCTGTTGAAGGACGGCAATCCATAGCAATTTTTAGCACACTGATTGTCAAAGTCCAGTGACTCGCGACACAACAGCAAAAGAGAAAACAATCAAAGAACTGGCGATTTTAAATAGAGAGATTTTTGACATTTGAACAGTTAAAGTTAGCAAACTCAGAGTAGGAACTTCTTCTCCTTAACAGAGCTGAGCGAACATCCAACCCACGCCCCGAATCCAGATATCACAGTCCTAGGGTTATTGAGGTGTGTCCTTAAGCCAAGGATTGGCTCTCAGCAAAGAAACAAATCACAGGAAAAGTCCAATTGAAAATGCAGAGACCGCCAATAGCCGTCTTTTTGATCAAGAACTGTAAAACTAACTGTGAAGGCTGAATTGATTAGGATTGGTCCAATAGAGCAGCACAGACGGCGAGACAGGAAACGCAGGTGAGAGTCCATGGTTGATCCGGAACAGCGTCACTCATACTGGCAGATCAGAAAGGACACAGGACTGATATTCGGGTGATCCCTGATTGGAGCTGGACGGAAGGATCCACTGGATCCAAAGAGCAGGAAGCGACAGAAAGAGATAGAACAGCGAAGCAGTTGAGGCCCGAAGGCAACGCTCTTCTAGAACTGAATAAAATGTGTCAAAACCTTGTCGGTTTTAACCAGGATTCAGCGGTATTAACTGGATTTCAGGGGTCCAGAGAAACGTGTAAGTCTTTCAGATTGGAAGCGGACGAAATTTGTGATTTGACTAAGCTAGGCCTTGAATACGATAATTTTGAAAATCAACAACTAAAATGACTCAGGGGCGACTACGTCGTAGCACAAAAGGGTGATTCTGAAAAATTGAAAGAAGAGAAAGGAATGAAATGACAGTTTTGTCTTGTTGAAAAGATAATTTGAAGGGGGATTTTCAGAAATTCCCCACCAATGACGAGCTCCTGGATTTCCTTCTCAGTAAATCCATGGAAATCCAGTTAATCTCTGCGATATGAGTACACAACTATGAAAGTGACAGTAAAATGGAATCAAGTAGACTGGGGCGGCGAGAGCCCGGTCTGACGTAATATATTCGAGAGAAGGACTCGAAGTCCTTCTAGGTTACTTTTGAAGCTAGCACTTAACACGTATTAAAGACAATCCTAGAGTGGAGGGATCCACTCAACCTATTGGAGATAAATAGGCTTCTGAAGCCAAACCCTGTTTTAGACAAGCCAACCCCCAAGGGATACCCCAGTCACAACTTAGGGTCCAAGGTGCAATAGAATTTTTGAAGATGGGTATCCTAGATTGGGATAGGTTGATGCCTCTGCCAACATAGTTTCTGATTGGGTGTCTGTGTTTTCCCCCCCCCCCCCCCCCCCCAGAAGTTCTCCTACGAGAGAAGGAAAGACGACCGCTCGCCAGCAACCCAAATGTCACAGACTGACTGAAGGTTGGAAATTTGCTTTCAGGATAATTATGATTTTTTTGCAATCATATCATGGCCACTTTTATTTTAGTCTTCTCGTCATTGGTTGATTTGAAAGGGAAGACCCCGCCCTCTTTCGAAGTGTTTTCGGCGTTTTCCTTTTGATTTGCAATTGAGCAATCCATCACAAGAATTACGCAATTTTCCGCGAGTAGGGTCCGATTAGTGGCCCAAAGAAACCTAACCACCGTCGTACTAAATCTTCATTACGTTTGTTTTTGTTTCTGAATGCCTTTGCTAAAATCCATTAAAATCAATTTGTTTGCCAAACAGCTGATGAAGCAAAAGGCAGGCTGGTGAAAACAATACCTCGGGAACTTATATCGAATGCGTAATATATAGGTGAAAAAATGCCTCAGATTTGTTTTAATGAATTTTGTTTTAATAATTTTTGCATTTATAATCGAAACTGGCTACCCATTAATGCAAGTTAACAACGTACGGCAACAGCTGTTTCTCTACCAACAGCTAATTTTTATAGTCTATTTTGCCCGACTAGCTACAGCGCCAAAACAAACACAGCAAGGCGCTGCGCTTACGTAAGAGCTGCCTCGAAAGCAAGCTTAATTGATAATCATTTCTCTCTGACAGGAGATTCCACTATCTCACAGTTACTGGATTTTGGCTATGTCTAACCTGGATTTTAAACAAAAACACCCATTACTAACGGCTGCTTGCGTATTCAGGTGCTTCGTAGTAAATTACCAAAACATCAGAAATCACCTTTGATGAACCCTATTCAACCGCCACGCCGTAGGATTCCTTGCTATTTTACAAAATTCTGCCAAATAAGAGGAATAAATTTATCTGGTAATCAATGGCCTTTTCAATTTAAGCTTAATTTTTCAATATTCCTACCTCATCAGGAGAAACATTTGAAGGTAGTTAAGGATTTTCTACTATTACATTAGAGTTCCACCTGCAATTTAATGGGCATAGCTGTCCTCATTGATACTTTTTAACGATAATAATAGCTGACAATAGTTTACTCTTAAGTTGGCTTATTCTCCTTGCTCCTCACCTCGGGAAGGTTCTCTGTCACCGCTGTCATTGTTTTTTTATTTTTAAAACTCTACAGTTACGACAAACAGCACTTACATTGCTAGACTAATAGATACCATTACAAATACAGGTTTACATTTAAATACAATCTTCAAAGCAATAACAACGAATATGCCTCAATGACACAATGTCTTTGTGCAACGTAAGGCCAGCAATAAGGCTTGTCGCTATTGGTGAGAACGTATTCATCTATACTTCTGTTCTTCTCAACAGCGACTTTATACGCGTCTAATGGTTCCATACCCTTATCATCCACTAGTTCGTTCTTTTTATCAATTATCTCCTTTATAATGGGATCATTACCGAATTCAATGAGCTCAGCAAATTTATTCAACACCAGGCCGTTAATTGTTCTTCTGATGCGCGGGATAAGATCATCAAAGGCTTCTCTTTCTGCTTCTTTGTTTGAGTGACCATCTTCTTCATTTTCCTTTGATATCCTAGTTAAGCGCGACCTGTGTTTTGCTATGGCTTGCTCTTTCAGATCTTGCCAAAAATGCGACAGTTTCTCTCTGCTAGCACTGCTGTCATCAGTGTCAGTGCTGTCCTCAGTTTCATAATCTTCTCCGTCAGTTTCTGTAGTATTGTGAGCCCTCAGCTTATGAGTGTACAAGCTTTGACGATGACGATATACTTTTGAGCATTCTGAACACTCATACATGGCGAAGGAGAATTTACGGTAAGATGAGTTCACTATAACAGCACCCCTTTTATTAATTTCTTTCCATCCACTTACGGTAAGCCTTACAACATACTGCGTCAGTACTTACCCATCCCTGACGTAAGTGACTTCGGCAAATCTTGTAAGTGGATTACAAATACTTACGTAAATAAACCTTTTGTTGGAGCTTTTGAGCAAAACTCATTCAGTTAACTAACGGACCCAGGTTCGCCACATGGACAGACCGTTTCACTGCGGCGCGCACTAACTAAGGTCGAATCACGGTCCACAACGAATCCCAACAGCCCTCTTGAGGGCTACCCAAATTTTAATGGGTAAACATTTATTCGATGCTGACTTACTTTAGCAAAACTTGCATGTGAATACATTGCGATAGATTAAAATTTGGGTAGCCTTCAAGAGGGCTGTTGGGATTCGTTGTGGACCGGGATTCGACCTTAGTTAGTGCGCGCAGCAGTGAAACGGTCTGTCCATGTGGCGAACCTCGGTCCGTTAGTTTACTGAATGAGTTTGTTCAAAAGCTCCAACAAAAGGTTTATTTACGTAAGTATTTGTAATCCACTTACAAGATTTGCCGGCGTCACTTACGTCAGGGATGGGTAAGTACTGACGCAGTATGTTGTAAGGCTTACCGTAAGTGGATGGGCTCAAAAGTATACAGTCATCGTCAAAGCTTGTACACTCATAAGCTGAGGGCTCACAATACTACAGAAACTGACGGAGAAGATTATGAAACTGAGGACAGCACTGACACTGATGACAGCAGTGCTAGCAGAGAGAAACTGTCGCATTTTTGGCAAGATCTGAAAGAACAAGCCATAGCAAAACACGGGTCGCGCTTAACTAGGATATCAAAGGAATATGAAGAAGATGGTTACTCAAACAAAGAAGCAGAAAGAGAAGCCTATGATGATCTTATCCCACGCATCAGAAGAACAATTAACGGCCTGGTGTTGAATAAATTTGCTGAGCTCATTGCTTTTGGTAATGATCCCATTATAAAGGAGATAATTGATAAAAAGAACGAACTAGCGGATGACAAGGGTATGGAACCATTAGATGCGTATAAAGCCGCTGTTGAGAAGAACAGAAGTATAGATGAATACGTTCTCACCAATAGCGACGAGCCTGTGGAGGATGATGGCGAATTAGAAAATCTGTCATCATAGGTATTTGTCGTATTACCACTTTGTGTAGAAGTTTAAATTGACTCTTCTGTAAGCGTAGACTTACAAGACATGATTAATACTTACGTGCTTGGGTAAGTAAATACTTACGTGCTTAGGTAAGTACTTACACTAATTACATGTAAGTAAGGCTAACCTTATTGCTGGCCTTACGTTGCACAAAGACATTGTGTCATTGAGGCATATTCGTTGTTATTGCTTTGAAGATTGTATTTAAATGTAAACCTGTATTTGTAATGGTATCTATTAGTCTAGCAATGTAAGTGCTGTTTGTCGTAACTGCAGAGTTTTAAAAATAAAAAAAGAAAATCAATAACAGCGGTGACAGAGAACCTTCCCGAGGTGCTGTCGTTAAAGCACGCAAAGTGCTAAACATGTCTTACTCTGTCAGTTATGAAACCTGATTCTCTGATGCAGCGGCTGTAGTGCAGTTTTATATACGTTAGCAAACAGTAAACTAATGGTACAGAAATGCCATTGAGTTATTCATGCGGCGTACTAGATGCCGAACTGCTCCATCACTAGGTTGGGGCGATGAATAACTCAATGGCATTTCTGATGCACTTTTAATATTTAAACCAAATTGGCTACCACTATTATGCTAGTATTTAAAATATTTGATCTCAAGAATAGTAATTCAAGAATGAAAGAACAGTCACGAAAAGTGCGGCGGCTGGGCGGGGCGGGTATGGCGATTGCATGATCGCAGCTCGCTTACGCAATCACCGCAGCTGATTTCGCCTGCGAGCGGCGTAATAGATAGATAAGCATGGGTATTTTTTAAGATTTTTTAAATTCCTACCAGACTTGTGAGGCTGTTAGCAGCTAGGAGAATAAGCCAACTTAAGAGTAAACTATTGTCAGCTATTATTATCGTTAAAAAGTATCAATGAGGACAGCTATGCCCATTAAATTGCAGGTGGAACTCTAATGTAATAGGAGAAAATCCTTAACTACCTTCAAATGTTTCTTCTGATGAGGTAGGAATATTGAAAATTAAGCTTAAATTGAAAAGGCCATAGATTACCAGATAAATTTATTCCTCTTATTTGGCAGAATTTTGTAAAATAGCAAGGAATCCTACGGCGTGGCGGTTGAATAGGGTTCATCAAAGGTGATTTCTGATGTTTTGGTAATTTACTACTAAGCACCTGAATACGCAAGCAGCAGTTAGTAATGGGTGTTTTTGTTTAAAATCCAGGTTAGACATTGCCAAAATCCAGTAACTGTGAGATAGTGGAATCTCCTGTCAGAGAGAAATGATTATCAATTAAGCTTGCTTTCGAGGCAGCTCTTACGTAAGCGCAGCGCCTTGCTGTGTTTGTTTTGGCGCTGTAGCTAGTCGGGCAAAATAGACTATAAAAATTAGCTGTTGGTAGAGAAACAGCTGTTGCCGTACGTTGTTAACTTGCATTAATGGGTAGCCAGTTTCGATTATAAATGCAAAAATTATTAAAACAAAATTCATTAAAACAAATCTGAGGCATTTTTTCGCCTATATATTACGCATTCGATATAAGTTCCCGAGGTATTACGTACAAAGGTAAATATTGCTCAAATTCCATGGTATTGGTTCATATTTTAATAAGTGTTAAAGCGGTTTAAGCATGAAGTAATTTTTGTGTAGGGGTGTTAGCTAGGCTAACAACTTCCCTATTATTGAACAGCTGTTACAATTTTGATTAATTGTACCTGTTTTGTACTTCAACCAAACTTACGTATGCTGTGGTATCCCTTTTAAGTTATATTTTTAACAGTCTGTAAAGTTGGCATAGTGTGTATATAAAGCAACGTCTAATTAAGATAAAGTTAGCTACTAGGTTTGTTGTGATAGAATATAGAATAAATATTTGCATCAGCTGTCACTTATTAAAGCCGCTTGTTATAACAGACCAGTGAGGATTATTGATTGATGTTGAAAAGTTAGGGGGGGGGGTAGGGGGAATATACACTACTACCAATGATCTTCTAAACCCAAACTTTTTTAATGGTACCGATTCATTGGCAGTGCTACCGTGGCATCGAATTACGTGCTTCATATTAA
This sequence comes from Trissonchulus latispiculum, assembly GCA_030248195.1. NCBI lineage: Eukaryota > Metazoa > Nematoda > Enoplea > Enoplida > Ironidae > Trissonchulus > Trissonchulus latispiculum. The sequence continues at coordinate 11,347 of JASAND010007196.1, read as the reverse complement.
TTATAGGCTTTACTACTAAATTATTGAGCGAGAACAATCCATTTTCTTGACATTTTTGAGAGTCTTCCTGAAGAGTATAAAACCGGGTTTCTGAAATCTCTACAGCACAACTTCAATCTCATTATTTTTCCTTTTCCTTGTAAATTTCAAATTTGTGAGTGAGAAATTTGGAACTGAAAACATAAGAGCAAAGCTTATGGCAACAATTTTTGGCTCTCCTTGTAAACTCTTAAAACCCAATTTCATGATTTAATTTTTAATTCTATGAAAGATCGATTAGAAGTGTGTCCAAACCCATTTGCATCAATGATTAGCGAAAAAGCTTTACTTGAATATAAAACATTGATTTAAGCTGTCGGAGAGACGGCAGAGAATTTTTGCAGGAGCGGGACGAAATTGGCCTTCCTCCCTTCTCCCCCGAAATCGCCCCGAAATTACCTACCCCCCAAATCGATACTATACTACCTACATAGATCCCGGTATGCATGATGAAAAGTATACATAATGAATAGACACCGTACGGTAAGATGAAAAAGCGTTCTGCCACCCTTCCCCCGCACGCGTTATCCCCCTGAGAACGGCTGAAACATACAGTGAGCTGGATGTTTGCCATAATGTGACATGTGATAAATATTTGCTCTAAATTTTTGCACACAGAAGGGCTAGAAGAATTCCACTTAGCTTGTTTTCGGTCATTCTTCTATTATACTTGAACACTATTATCAATTTTGCTGATTTGACTATTGTAGTCTAACCAAAATTGAATCATTATTACTTTTGCAAAAACAGGATTCAATGAGCTGCGCTTTCTTTTGAAAAATTTCATGGAAGCATTCACAGCGAAAACTAAATTTCCACAATAGTGTGTTCGTACCTGCATTCTAGGTGATGTGTTGTTTCTGTTACTTTGGATTAAAAAACATGGTGCCTTAGAACACTCATTTAGTAAATTACAACCTTCCAACCTTCCACAATCAGAGTTTTACTATTAACCGCTAGAATCGATGCAATGCTGAGGTGGCTGCCGCTGCAACTTGTGATCTCTTGCAACACAAAGACGGAAACTTTAAACAATATCCTGCACAACATTCGAACGTGTCGTAGAAAGTATTACAATCTATTTTTTTCACGTCGATTTGTCGCGGCATTGAACTTCTGTTCGCAAAACAAAAAACAAATCGCAAGCTTTGTCGTTGTTGCATCAGCAAAAATAAACATAAAAAACAAGCTGGAGCGCTTTTTGGTGCTCCAAGAAGATACCGAGAACTAGTCAAAGACGGGAGGCGTCATGCACCCTGGTGTCCACGAAACAAGAACCTAGGAGAGTGAAGGGAAGAGGGAGGTTCAGCTTTTCATTCAGGATTGAAAGTGAGGAATCGGCCCACGAGGGATTTGAACCACGGTCCTTGCGCTTGCAAGTCTGAGGTGCTTACCACTACACCACCGGGCCATCAGTTGAATTCCCGTATCAGGCTTATCAATCTTTCCTATGCCTGCTTTCCTTGGCAAAGTGTTTGATCTTTTATTTCAAAACAAAAATCAAAAACCAAGAAACGATATTCAATTTTTGTTTTTCGTTTTTTAAATCGAAAATCAAGCTCACGCAGATCGAACTAACTTAAGGGAGGGGTCCATTTTTTGGCCGATGTTTTGACAATCTCCGATTTTTGTCATTTTCACACATTTTGTTCTCCGGATGGCATATTTTATCGAGTTATTGAAATTAAAGTAGGATCTTTCACGGTTAACTAGTAATTTCAGTTCACAGTAGAGATCTCATGTGTTAAACATAGGAACTGAAAAAGTTTCTATTTTTGACTAAAGCCAAAAAATCTCGAAACGGGGCAAAGATTATCGGCATCATTTGGTGTCGTTAGAAACGTCTATTTACATGCTTTGATTTATTCGAATTAGATGTTTGATTTAGCCTTTGAATTCCTTAAATAATTTTTTAATCGTGCGTACTGTGAAATTTTGCGTTTTTCGATGCTGAAATCTGGGGTTCCAACTTTAGTCAAGCATTTCCACAAATTCAAAGGCCTAAATCAAAAATCTGATTCATTAAATCACAGTACACAAAATAGATGTTTCTAATGATACCAAATGATGCTGGTTTGCTTTGCGTAGTTTCGAGATTTTTTGTCCCTAGAAATTCGGTTTTTTTCCTTGAAATATATGAAAAAATGCGATTTTAAAATAGCAAACTCTGTGACTATCAAAATTTTCATAATGGACCCCCTCCTTAAGCTTCTATTTAATTTCAATCAAGTAATCTAACTCATTTTAATTGTTTTCATTAAACATTAAATTGCTTAATAAAATTTTATTAAATATTAAATTAATTAAATTATTGTTAATAAATAAATTAATTAAGTGTGCTTAATGTATTTTTAAGTTAAATTAAATTCTAAATAAATACTTGAGATTTAGCAAATTAATTTCAGCTAGTAGCCGGTTTTAAAAATCATCAGTTTCGGTTCGGTTGTCCAGTTGATCTATAATGTTATAGGAGTAATATTTGAATTTTGAACGTTTGCCAAAGCACAAATTCTATAAGAACGAAAATTCGAAGTTCTGTGCTAAAGAAACTTAGGTGTCCAAATTTTGTACATAACAACTCCTGTTCCAACTAATCTCCAGTCGCCAGAGTTAATTTTCATGCACCGGGCTTCCGGAGGAGCATCGTTTTTATATATAGGCGTGCTGAGAGTATTTCTAATGCATCATATATTTGGTTTTTTAGGTGTAATAATTATGGATCTCCATTCTCTTCCCGCAGAAATCATTTTAAAGATTCTTTCTTACATTCCTTGGCGAGATCGACTTCTCCTGGAAGGATCTCTAGGCAAAGATTTGCGTGGAGTTATCGTTCTGTCTTATGCAAATGTGGACGAATTGATTATTGGATTGGAAGAATCTTACTCTGGTCCCATCACAATCGATCAACTTATCAAATGGGTAAAGGCAAAATTTTCAAACCTATCAAAGCTTCAGTTCACAGCACCAATCAGTTCCGATTCCATGGAATTGATCAGTCAATGCTTTCCTAATTTGCATATTCTTCAGTTGGCTCTACCAGTGAAGTCAACTCAGCCTATTGCTTTCCGTTATGAACTTTTGCAAAGTTTCCTTTCTTCCTATCCAAGGGGGTTGGTTGAGCTTCACCTGGTTTGTGAGGATTCCCGGCTGCAAGGAATGTTTGGTCTGTCCGCAGACTTTCTTTCAGATTTGTGTACCACTCTTAGGCGTTGCTGTCCGGCGGTAAAGACACTATCGCTGAAGAGTATTCTTTTGGAGACTAAGTTTCAGAGAATGTGGTCTGTCCTGAGCTCCTCTGGGATCCCCGAAGTTGACTGTTCCTTCTTTTATATTGGTTCCACTTATGACGGAGACTCGCTGGCGGATTGGTTGGCGGTGCCTGATTGTATTCGATCACTAAATGTGGACTTCAGATGCGTGGACCGAGTTGTCTGGGGACCCGATCCAACTGCTGCTGAATGTAATCTGGAATGTTTGATGATTGCGGATATCACAGATGGTAGTTTTAAGTTGCCAGCCCGATTTCCCACTTTTCCACGTCTCAAGTTTCTTATGATCCAGGGTCTGGATCCCGTGACCACGCACTGGGAGCGATTTGCCAGTGGTGGGGAATTGCGAGTCCTTCAACATGTTAGCTATTTCTATAGGCCACCCAGCCTAGCGGGTATTCAGCTTGTTGCAGCTCAAAGCCCCTATTTGACAGAAGTACTTTGGTGGCATCCAAAGATGTCGGCTGAGGCCAATACCCTGATTTTGGAGTTGGCGTCAATTCCCACCCTTCGAAAGCTGACGTTGGGACTCCTAGGATGGAATGAGGGTGACCAGCGATCTCCAAGATTTGTTTCCCCCGTCGAAACGATGAAACTGAATTTGCTTAGAGGCAGGGTTTCGGGTCACTTTTTTCATATTCTATCCGCTGGATATCCCAGTCTTAGGCATCTAGAGCTAGAGTTGCATAGCGAGGAAGAGGATCTAGGCTACCAACCGGATGTGCAATTTTTGGAATCTACAACGTCTGGTATCATAAGATTGCGATTTTTGGAATCGTTTGCCGTTACCGGTTGTGGCACGTCTGGCAACGACACAGGACAATACAACTTTAGCCTATCAACGGGTGATCGCTTGAGGGATATTTTGTTGTACAGGAATCGGTCAAGATTCAACTCTGGAGCTTCCGAAGTTCAGATTCATCGCTATAATCTATGGTCTTTGCTGGGCAACCTCGAGATGGAAAGTCCCAGTTTGCGATACCTGGAAATTCCTCTTTTGGAGGGGACGAGCCACAACATGGACACTCATTTGCCACGGTTTGTTGACCGCTATGGCGACTGTTTGACCACTCTTTCGCTGGACGTTGTCCAGAACCTTTCGGATGAGGAAAAAAGGGTTGGTGCCAAACTCTTTTCTGAGTGTTTTCCATTTCTTGAACGCCTGGAAGTGACGGAATTTTCTTCTTTCAATCGGCCATTTTTTGCTGTCTATTTTGTTGGCTATCGATTTCTGCAATTTCAAAAGAATCCGTATGAAACATCCACTCTCTCTTAATTGTTCTATTCTGGCCAGGAAGATCTACTTCTGCGTTTGTCCTCTGCTTTGGAGGGCCAAGTTAGAATGCACTCTTCGGATGGTCGACCCTTCATCAAACAAAATTTGATTCGTCCACATCATCCCATTCCCCTATCCAGGGACTTGGTTTCTGTTCCAGGTAATTGTCATCTGGTCATGAGTGGCGCCAAAATTGAACTGATTGATTTTACCGTCATTGGTCGATTGAATCTGGAGGTGGATTAATAGTGGTGTTTGACTAGTTTGCAACTTAGGGATTCACCGGAGGCGGGGGTGGTAAGTTTTAACCAAGGGTAATGTTCTAACCTGTTCTATGAAATTCTATGAAATTGTTTGGCCTTTCCCCTCCCCTTTGCAACCATACATTTGACTAGAACAGTGCTCTATTTGTGCTCCGTTTTATGTGTAATTTTGTGTTTTGCAAAACTTGTATTATATAGTTCACCTTTGCCTTTTTATGCTTACTCTACATATTTTATTTATATGCTCATTTTTTCAGAACAATATTTTGACTTTTATATATGCTTAAAGCTTTCTCTGTGTGTATGTACTTTATATAATATTTATTCATAATTTATATTATTTATATTATTTATATTATTTATATAATATTTATAACGAACAAAACCTGTAAAAATATTTCCAAGGATTAAGTATATATACAAATAATCATAAACCTCTGCAATGCGTTAATTGCTTTTTTCAACTTAAGGCAAAACTCAAAGACAATAGAGAACTGAGAAGGATAGGTCAAAGGCAATGACTTCACCGGACTGTCCCCTTAAAATGAATAGGAAAGTCAAATCTGTCCCCACATACTAAATGGACTTCAGGAAAATGACATTTTAATAATTAAACAGAAACGAACTTACATACCTAACTTACACAAACTTGCGTATGCCCTGGGTTTCAACAAGCACTACAACTGTTTATATGTCAAATCAAAACTTTAAATTATCAAATTTCCAAGCAACTGAAAAAGTAACTAAGTCTCATTGTACTATAAACATTATGTATATAGGTAGTTAAGATTATTTGATTAAAATTAGATTAAATATTTAATAGAAAGACCACTATTCTGGTTAAACTTTCAAATTGAAACCATTAAAATATAAAACTCTAAAATCATTTTTAATAATATACAAATTTGTCATTAAATTTAAATTCAAGTGTTCACAAACTCTTAACTTGACGAAAAAGTCTTAACTTTTATTTAAGTCCATTTAGTAAGAGGGGACAGTTTTCACTTTCCTATTCGTTTTACGGGGACAGTCGATGAGGTCATTACCTTTGACCTATCCTTCTCAGTTCTCTTTTTCTCTGAGTTTTTGACTTAAGTGAACAAAAGGCAACTAACGACAGGTTTCCGTCCCCGTAGAATGTACAACATAACAGCCCAAAACACTTTCATTTGCTTTAAACAAATGGAAGCTAGCCTGGAACCAGTTCTTGCCAATGAAGCGGATTTTCGTTAAGAACTAATACATTAAATGTGTTCACACAATTGCTTTCCACTCACGTTTGCCCCGATATGGGAACATAGACATAGTCACAGACGGGGGTCGCTCATTCAGCAGCCACCTGTGAATTTGATAACTTTCTGAATGAGATTTTATGTGACACATATGTAATTGGCCTCAAGAGTCCCACAATATTAAAGCGACTTTCGGTATGAACTTTCAGAAACTTTCAGTTCAAGGATCTACTCAAATTCAAGGTGAAAAGACGATTTGGGCTTGTCCGCTTTCACGTCAGAATGTCAAGTCGGACAATCTTTTCAGAATTGCTTTTGCTACAATGTCAGCGAGCATTGGGCGCACCAATGTCAGTACAAAGCTCAGAAATGCAGACGGTATCAAAAGAACAGTCATATCGCTGCTTGTAAAACGAAGTTTACAGAGCACAAAGCTGATAGTCGCCATCAAACACCATCTTTAGAAACCGAAATTCCGCCAAAGTCATTATGTTGATAACGATCCTAAGCTAGATTCCCGGAACATCGAAACTCCTGATGTTTCACAACTGCCAGAAGAACTATTCCTTCAAGGAAAAACAGAAGAACGTCTATTCTATTGACGACAGCAATAAACCAATTGTATGAATATGCGCAACAGTGCAATGGAATTCTGTAAAAATTTATGGTGAACTTTGTGCAACCATTGAATGGTTTCGCATGTTTTGTGTAAATTCGTTGGCTTGAGATTCTAGCTATCCTCCTCTTGTGTAAATTCTTTGGCTTCGAATATTAGCTATGTGAGATTTGTTATTTCGTACAATATGCAAATAAGTTTTGGAGTTTAAAAGGGATGGATCTTTCTGAAACATCGGACACTTTTTGGTTTCACCAATTCAATCTCACTTCATTGGATCAGGATCAGGATCAGTAAAGGTTGGTCTGGGGGGTGGGGAAAGCTTAAGCACGGTCGGCCCCCTTTTTCTAGTTTGATCTTTCCTTGTTGAAATTCCATGCCTATTTTATGAAATAAATATTCCAGTTGTCTTTGTTTTCTAATCTATTAGGATCTCAAATTCACACACTCATTACGTTCCGGCAATCTAAGTCTAGTTTTCCTTTTTTGGAGTGTTCCAAAATATTTCATAAAAGTGGCGACCGTGTTCATATGAGTAGATTTTGAGATCCGTGTTTGAAATTATAGGTCCTAGTAGGCCAGTCTTTAGTTTTCTGGTTTTGATCCTGTACTTGGCTTGACCAATTGACCCTTGGTCAAGCCAAGCAAGAATTTTTTTATTTTTTTGCAAAGTTATTTTCATGTCTGTAAAAGCTTCCCATTTTCTCCCTTTGCTCCGGGAGGAGCAGACTTGGTCCTCTTACGAATGCGCCTAGCAACTGAAGAAACGGACTTAGCATCAAGATGAAGGGGTATTTGACCTGAAGTTGCTGCATCCTAGACTCATCAACGTCTAAATCCGGGTTACGTCGCTACCCTGGGTTAACTTGGCTATCTTTAACATGTACAGTTAACCCGGATTAGTGACTTAGCCCGGGTTTAGACGTTGATAACATTGACCCTGAAGAACTCAAATACCTGTTGACAACAAAAATGGCAAAGCTTGCATCGAAATACGGGAAAGACGCATGTCTCTTTCGCTTGCGATTTTATTGCAACTATCAGCAGCTATAAATTATAATCAGGAGCGGAAATTTGAAAAAAGTGGAGAAAGTAAAAGTCCAAAAATCTCTGGAACGCTTGATCCAGGAATGTCGTAATGGAAAATGTAGAACCTGTTTCGATGATGCTGCAACTGAGACGAAGTCAGCGGATATCGCGAGCCTAAATCTTAAGTTTACATTAATATTAATATTAAAATTAAAGGCCTAAACTTAAATACTACTTCCACCGTTCCTCTGAATTGGCAACGGTTTGGATGTTCAACCCAAAAACTGTATTTTCTTGAAAAACCAGAATTCTTTAGATAAGGAGGTTATACGTGTGATTTTGAGTGGTATCCATGCTGTTCTGTAATGATGTAATGATGCGTCTATCAAAAGATATTGAGCACACAAACCTAGCAAGATTACGCGGATTCGTTCATGCTAGATTTTGCCTCAAAATGATTCCACGAAGTTGAGCTGGCATGGTCGGAATTGCACTGCCCTGTTTTTGTCAAAACCAGATTCTAGTTCCGTAAATGGAATCCTGCTGACTGGGATAAGGCACGTAAACTTTTTGCTGTATTGAGCTATGTTTTTTTTGGAAATTAAGTTTCTATATGGTTTTAACTGGGTAAGACACGTCAGTTTAAACTCAATTGAACCAACGTTTTTGGATTTCAGCTAAAATGTTTCTTTGACTGGGCTGAGCCTTAAAATTGTTTTACGCTGGATCAGCTGGAAACCTGCTGCCAGGAATTACATTTAACCAAGAGTTTATACCTAATACCAAGAGTACATAATAGATAAGAGTGTGACAGCTGCCAGGCTCTCTGTTATCAGCTCAACGTACATGCTCTGCACGCTAACGGCTGACCCCATACACAAACGTGTACGTAGTGACCTCCCCACAAATGTGTACTCAGTACACGTTTCTGTCTGTTTCGTTACGTTCACTCGCCGTATCTTTACGTGTTAAAGCTCGAAAACACAACGCCTGCGTGCGTCCAATTTGTGTCTGCTTCGAGCTTTATAACGCAAAGATAGCGTGCGAATTACACGTTTGTGTATGGGGTCAGCCGTTAGCGTGCAGAGCATGTACCTTGAGCTGATAACAGAGAGCTTGCCTGCTGTCACACTCTTATATATTATGTACTCTTGCTAATACCAAGAATAAGACACTCAGCTCTTCCTAACAGAATAAGCTTGCGAGATGCTCGAAACATTAAGGCCGAAATCTCGGGGAGCTTCTCAGCATGTAAACATACAACGCTAACATTTTACAAAAACTGGTGTTTTCAACAAATAAAATACTATAAATTTAGCTAGGAAAATGGTACAGAAATAATTTTTATATCATTATGTTGCGTAGAACGAGATCTGTTTAACGATATAAAAAAATTATATAGTTCGGTTCAGGCAATCTCTTACAAAACCGCAATAAGCATCCATGCCACGAAAATTCTGAGAATTTCATCATTTCTTAGAAATGCCTTACGTTGTTGCTGAATTTATGAGGGAATGCCTAAACCGAACTATATAATTTTTATATCGTTAAAAAGATCTCGTTCTACGCAACATACTGATATAAAATTACTGCTGTACGATTTTTCTAGCTCCAGTTATAGTATTTAATTTGTCGAAAACGCCCGTTTTTAAAAATGTCAACGTTCTATGTTTATACGCTGAGAAGCCCCCCCCCCCGAGATTTCGGCCTTAATGTTTCGAGCATCTTGCAAGCTTATTCTATTGGGAAGAGCTGAGTGTCTTTCTCTTGGTATTATAAGCTCTTGATTTAACCAAATTCCACGGCATTGAGCTGGATTGGTAGGAATACAGCTGGCTGATTTTTGCAAAAAGATTCCGCGGAATAAAGCAAGCAAAATTTTGATGCGCCCCATCCGCGGAATCTTTCTTGGTTTGTGTACTCAATATCTTATGATAGGTGCATGAGGCGACGTGACGTTGGTCCTCTAAATATTATTAATTATGTGAAGTCAATTTATTTTGGGTGAAAATTAGGATAGAAAAGACATTTTACAAGTAAACTGCAATGTGTGGAATTCGTTTGAAATTGTTTTGGAAATTTTGCTGAAATTAGTTGTTTTGTCTTGGAGAAATAATGCGTGTTTTATCAGCCACCCTAGTCACTAGGTGGCGCTGTTTGTTCTGTCTTGGTGGAAGCGCATAGACGCTTCCGCTAAAAGGTCTCAAAATTAACCAATCAAATTCTTCCAGCGCTTTTCAAAACCAGTTCGTCTGCCTATGTGTCCCGCTAGTCAGTCTTATGGTTACTTTTGTCGAGTCTAGTCGTGTTACATTTGCCTTACGCTCCTACTCTGTGTACACGTTATTTCTATTGTCAAACTGGTGACCATTTTTGCTTTACAAATTACTCTAAGCCCCGGGGTGACCCTGTAGAGCTCTTTCTTCTTATATTTTAAATTTATTCTGCTAGTTTTCTAAAATCCTTTTTGGCTAGATTCTTTAAGGAAGTTTCTGTGGTTTTTCTCAAAATTTGCATGGACGGTCTAGGTACTTTCTATGGTTTTTCTGCTTGGGGGTTGAATTCATTGGCATTTTCTGAAACGGTTTTCGTTAATTTTCTGTTTCTGTGAAAATTATTTGGTTTGAATATCGTTACTTTGTAATTGAAAACTTCTGGAAAAGTTCGTCTACCTTGTTCAATTATTGTAATGTTCTTCTCCTCTCTCTGTACGCATTGTTTTCGGTGGTCACCCCCAATATCAAGCATGTCTCTGTTCAAGTAAATCCCGTCTCTTTTTGGACCATTTTAGGGTGTCATTTTTGTTACGTTTCTGTATTAGTTTGTATACTCGGTAGGTAACTGACACGAATCGGTTTTGCCAGATGGCAATCCGATGCAATTTTTAGCACACTGGTTGTCAAACTTTAGTGAATCACGACACAAAACGACCACACTATCGTCCACAAATTGTTGCATAGCTCCCCCGGCTTCTTTCTTCGCATTCTTCCGTTACAATCGTAAAAGCACAGTCCGGATCGCTGGGTTTGTATCTGCCGACGCTACTTTGTAATTGAAAACTTCTGGAAAAGTTCGTCTACCTTGTTCAATTATTGTAATGTTCTTCTCCTCTCTCTGTACGCATTGTTTTCGGTGGTCACCCCCAATATCAAGCATGTCTCTGTTCAAGTAAATCCCGTCTCTTTTTGGACCATTTTAGGGTGTCATTTTTGTTACGTTTCTGTATTAGTTTGTATACTCGGTAGGTAAGGTTTTTCTGAGATAATTTGGTAGGTAGTTAGACTTTTTAAGTGTGTACAGTTCAGCAAATTTGAGGTAGTACTGTACTTAATTGAGTCTTTGCTCTTCATCGGTGGTTAAACTCCGATCGTTAGGATTCACTTAGGTCGTTTGCCGAGGTTCGCACAGGTCGACTGGAACTACATCTCCTCCAGGTTCGACGTACTCCTTTCGCACAGTTTCCCACACGTAAAGCTTGGTTAGTCAGTACACACCAACTTTACAGGTCTAAGCAGCAATTTCCAAATGGATATCTCGTTCGGAAAACTAGTGCTGACAACATGAACAAGCAGAAAAGTCATTATCAAAAAACTAGACTGTATATACTTATTTTGTTAGTATCA
>JASAND010007195.1:0-71590 GCA_030248195.1 Trissonchulus latispiculum | reverse complement strand
ACGTCCTTCAGTGTGTTCTGACTGGCCAGCGTTTTGAGCCCATTTAAGCGTCCTTTTATCTCGCAATATATGTGGTCTTTGGTAGATTATTTTGCTGGCCCTTTTTCCCTAGCAGTTTCTTAGCAATCATTAAATCTCTACACATTGTCTAAATGGATCGCTATTGTGAGATGGTCAGAGAACAGCCATTAATCAGCATTTTTATGCTCTTCTCGTGGTTCCTCTTTCTCTTGTTGTCGCTGGACTAATTTTGGTTTCCAATCCATCGGGGGATTTAGTTAAGGAGTCTGAAGTTTGGTGGAGACGGAGAGGTAATATAGATATGCCTTTTTGTGGTATAAATTAGAATGGATCGTTCACTCAGTCAAATGCCTAAAACTGCAGATGTTTCCATCCGCTTGAGTGAAGATTTAGAGGAAGCTGACTTCTTAAGAACCGAGTTGCGTTAATTTAGTTTATTTAAATTTAGATTTAGTTGGTTAAATTTTGTGCCAATGCTATGAGTGGGGTAAATGTCACAGCCTTTTCATATTCCCAGACGCCAGGGTATATTTTTAAAGGATTTTTATCCGGGGGAGGGGCTTCCCGGAGGGCGGATTTACGGGGGAATTTTTTTGTAAGGACGAGCTAAAAATTGCAACTTGGGCGTATTTTGCAGATAGAAACGTGCAGAGTTTTCAAAAATGCCGGGGTTTATGCTAAGTCTGGCCACGTTTACAAAAAATCTCCGGCGACGCAGGAAATTTTTGATAATTTGCCCGTTTGGCAGAAATTTGGGTCCCCAAAATACGTATATATCGTCATCGAAAAATGTAGACGTCATTAAGGGGGAAGCCAAAATTTCGGGGGAGGGAAGGCCGGTTTCGGGGGCAAGGTCAGCTTCGCCCCCCCCCCGTAAAAAATACCCAGGGCGCCACGCCAGTAAACGTAGACGCCAGTAAACGCCAATAGACGTCCGCGTGTCATTGCTCGAATCAGGGTTTTACAGTTGGGTACGTTCACGCTACGTCGTTGGACGTTCACGACTATAACTACACGTTTGTCGTTACTTATATTTTCTTGTAGCAGATCAACATAGCCATGTTTGCTTGTTTTAGTCTTCTGGTCAATTACCATTATCGCATAGTCTGTCCAATCATGTCAATAATTTGCCGATGGCTATTGCAATGAAACCATCTCCTGGTGGTACTATTTCTGATCCGAACGGTTCTTTACTGGTTCGGTCCTCTGTTCATCCCATGTCTCTGCCCACTAGAAGTGGGGATACCGTTTTGATGTCCCCACAGGACGGAATTGGACACTCCGCCAATCCCGCAAATCTGATTGTGCCCTGTAGTTCTACGGAAGGCAGTAGCACGACCACTTCCATCTCGTCGATTGCTGTTAGCAGCAGTAGTAGTGCTACTCCAGCCGCTAACGCTAACGGAGGAGCCGCTTTGCAATCCTATGATGGCCCTAAACGACTTCATGTCTCCAGCATTCCATTCCGTTTCAGGGAGCCTGATTTGAAGGAAATGTTTACGGTCAGTTTTGTTGGTGTTAATTTGTCTTTGAATTATATTTATCATAGGGGTCGCGGCAGCGACCCCTATAATATGTGTGAAAAGTGGCTGGAGACAGTGTAAAATAAGCTGCGCAGAAGCTGCGCAAAATCCTGCGCAGATCCTGCGCAGATTTCATGCGCAAATTGTAGAGCACATCGAGTTTAGTATGTCTGTGAAGTTTCAGCCCCGTATCACTTACCGTTAAAAAGTTGCGCCCCGGACCGGTTATGGCGGCGATGTTTTTTTTTCCGGTTTCTCCTATTTGATGGTTGTATTGTACATAATGTTCGCCGCTTTCACGTGATCTGCAGCGGTGGGCCAACCTAAAGGGCTAGGGGTCTAGTAGTACCCTCTAAAGAATTTAAGAATCACAACTTTTTTTGCGCCGCAGCTGCGCCACAGCGCCGCAGTGGCGCCGCAAAGTCGGCTCATAGCGAAAAGTGACCATTTTTGTGGTCGTCGCTCAGGTCGAACGTTACGAGCTGGAGCTGATTTCTTTTTATATTCAGAAATTACATATATTGAACTAACTAACGGTCCAGGTTGCGTTTCTCTATCACTTCCCTAGCGACCACAGTGGCCCGTCAAAGATGGCGAAAATTCGAAAAATGAAAAATCGAAATTTCTCTATTTAACTTTGAACGCTCAAATCTTCCATACAATGGTTTTCTGGCACGGAGAATCGATTCCCGCAGTCAGTTTTACCGTCAGACCCACCCATCTTGCAGGGCTGGTTCCACTTTGCCGTCGGGAGGGTCAAGTCGGAAACCGCTTCCTGGAGGTCCATAGTAGGCTTTACCTGGCCTCTCAAAACTTTGTCTATAGGGGTTTTCTGGTGCGCCCAGCTCATTCCCGGTGTCCGTTTTGCCGTAGGACTCATCCATCTTGCTGTGCTGGTTCCACTTTGCCGTCTGGAGGGTCATGTCGGAAATCGCTTCCTGGAGGTCCATAGTAGGCTCTACCTGGCCTCTCAAAACCTTGTCTATAGGGGTTTTCTGGTGCGCCCAGCTCATTCCCGGTGTCCTTTTTGCCGTAGGACTCATCCATCTTGCTGTGCTGGTTCCACTTTGCCGTCTGGAGGGTCATGTCGGAAACCGCTTCCTGGAGGTCCATAGTAGGCTCTACCTGGCCTCTCAAAACTTTGTCTATAGGGGTTTTCTGGTGTGCCCAGCTCATTCCCGGTATCCGTTTTGCCGTCCGACGTACCTATTTTGCTGGGCTGGTTCCACTTTGCCGTTTGAAGGGTCAGTCGGGTGGGGGGTCAAGTGGTCGAAAATAAAATTTTTCAAAAGTGGTCAAATTTGGTACCAAATGAAAGCCCTAAGCGAGCTGAGCAACTTTTGTCATAGAACTGCATGCTCAAAGTGGCTGTAGAGATGCTGTGGTGGGGTGGGGTGGGGACTTAGGCGATTTTCGGTCAAAAATGAAAGTTTTTCAAAAGTGGTCAAATTTGGTACCAAATGAAAGCCCTAAGCGAGCTGAGCAACTTTTGTCATAGAACCGCATGCTCAAAGTGGCTGTAGAGTGCTGTGGTGGGGTGGGGTGGGGACTTAGGCGATTTTAGGTCAAAAATGAAAGTTTTCAAAAGTGGTCAAATTTGGTACCACATGAAAGCCCTAAGCGAGCTGAGCAACTTTTGTCATAGAACTGCATGCTCAAAGTGGCTGTAGAATTCTGTGGTGGGGTGGGGTGGGGACTTAGGCGATTTTCGGTCAAAAATGAAAGTTTTCAAAAGTGGTAAAGTTTGGTACCAAATGAAAGCCCAAAGTGAGCTGAGCAACTTTTGCGGTGTCGGATTTATGCCTTTCTCAACCGGAATATAAAGGATAGACATAGGGCCCAACACACATATTATCCCCTTTTGTGCGGAGCATTTTTGTTACTTGTATAGTAAAATTAGTTGGAAAGTGTATTAAATAGCGAGTAAAGAACAAGGCAGAACTGGGATCTTTTCAGGATAACCCCCCAGGCCCAGATTTCGCAAAACTTGACCAAATGAGCTGAAAGTTGGCATGGGTTTGTTTTTGACCACGCTGAGTTTAAATATCGCAAAATTTTTTGATTTTGCGAAATTCGATTTTTTCGATTCGTAAGGGGGGACCAAGGGGAACCGAAAAAATTTTTGTCTTCTTTTTTGCTGAAAAGTTGTATTCACGGGTTTTCGGGGTCACAGAACACGAATCTGAAGTCCGTTTTTCGATTCAGCTTTTCATTAGCTCAGAATAAGCTAAACTTTTAAGGTTAAAATGTAAGCTTATACTAGGCTAACGAAAAGCTGAATCGAAAAACGGACTTCAGATTCGTGTTCTGTGACCACGAAAACCTCTGAATACAACTTTTCAGCAAAATCGAAGACAAAAAATTTTTCGGTTCCCCTTGGTCCCCCCTTACGAATCGAAAAAATCGAATTTCGCGAAATCGAAAAATTTTGCGATATTTGAACTCAGCGTGGTCGAAAACATGCCAATACCAAATTTCAGCTCATTTGGTCAAGTTTTCCGAAATCTGGGCCTGGGGGGGTTATCCTGAAAAGGTCCCAGAACTGAACCCAACATTGAATACAAATTTAGTTTTTCTGTCAAAT
This sequence comes from Trissonchulus latispiculum, assembly GCA_030248195.1. Taxonomy (NCBI): domain Eukaryota; kingdom Metazoa; phylum Nematoda; class Enoplea; order Enoplida; family Ironidae; genus Trissonchulus; species Trissonchulus latispiculum. Next base: position 67,462 of record JASAND010007195.1, on the reverse strand, counting down.
GAGAAACAGTGCACAAAATAATAGCCAACAGTTGTGTTATTGGCTTCATTTATGAAGCTTATGACAAAACAAATTCAATGAAAAGGTGGTTTTTTGATTTATGTTCACTGTTTAGCTTTTCAATGACTTCGACCAAATTTTTCCCTCTTAGAAAACTTGAAGATTTAAAATTTCTTTATTTATCGATCAGAAATGTACTCGACTCGAAGTGTACGTACAAAATTGAAACTGGTCGATTCGTCTTATTTTGCAGAAGATGGTTATTACATACCGTTTTCAGTGTCGAAGTTGCTTGTGCATAAAACATAGGTTTTAACACAAAATATATATATATAAGCCTTTCTCTGATCTGCAGTCCCGTCAACCAAGGTTCTTTTTTGTTTCTTATGTAGTACATAAACAATTTTCATGTCTGGTGAATGATGTAAAATTTGTTTCAGAAGTATGGCACTGTAAGTGATGTGGAGATTATATTCAACGAACGTGGGTCCAAAGTAAGTTGCACGCCACCAGCTGTTGTTGTGAAATATAGTTTTTTTAGACACGGTGAAATATTTCGGTGTTTCTTTCTGTATTCGGAGGCAGATGGCTATCTGCATGTAGCCGTGTGCAATGATGAATGTTTATTGGTGATACCACCTGTTTGCTAAACTTTTTCCATATATAGTTCTGTCCTAGTTTGCTCATTTTTTGTTGAGATGTCTGTGATTTAAAGTAATGAACTGATAAGAGATATCTATGTTCTTCCGTAATCTTTTTGTAGTAATAAGGGCGGCGGATCTTGTTTACTCGTGTAGGCATGTATATATACGCATTTCGTTTATTCCTTTCTTCAATTTTGCATTGTAAGCACGTACATGTGTAACAATAGGTAGGTACCCGACCTTGAACAGTTTTGCACATAATTGTGTCACGCGTTGCTTAGCGTACATAGGTCCAACTAACGTAGCACACAAATACTTACTTTCGTACGTACATAATGTGTTAGAGGCTACAGTCAATCAGTGGAAATACGTGCATAAGAGTTATATACTTTACGTAGCTAGCTATAATTGCATAATAGCCTGGCAGCTACCGATCGCACTATAAGTTAAAATGAGTTTGATTATTTGGATATTTTAAAAAATATATAGTTTATCTTTGCAGGGGGGCGGGGGCGGTCTTTCCCGAAAGTGTTGGCTTCCTCCTCGACTTTTTGTGTACCCAAATTTTTGCCAAAATAGGCAACTTTTCCTGAATTTCCCGCTTCGCCGGAGATTTTTAGCCTTGTCAACTTTACCTTAAATCCAGGTATTTTTGAGACTTTTTATTGTTTTCTGTGCAAAATACTCCAAAAATTCCAGTTATTTTTGGCTCGCTTTGGCAGAAAAATCTTCGCCTCCCGGGCCCGGAAAAAATCCCCTAAAAATACCCTGAAATGAAATACCTAAAAGTTGTAATTTTGTAGCTTGCGAAAAATGCCAATAAAATTTGGAAGTGTAGTGAGCTTGCGGTCAGGGCAATTTACATGCTTAACGTCACAACAGGAGCAGGGCTATTGTATTTTCCTTGCTAGTGTATAATATGTAGTAAGTACATGTACTCTTTCTTGCTTAGCACTGATTTGGTGGTGAACAGAAAAGCCTCGTTCGAGGAAAGCTTTCGTATATATCATTTTCTCGCTCTGCCTATTTTCCCTCCACGTTTTCCTTCTATTACATCCTTACTCATTTCAATTTTATCTGTATATCTTGTGTGAATATATATTATTTGTGTGTACCAACGTATATACGTGCGTACATATGGGTGCACGGTTCGGGTGCACGTGCATATACATATATATACGTTTCAGTACATACAAATGTGTGTATCGGCATGGGGCCAGTAAACATACAATCAAGCTAGACCCTTTAACTTAACCATGTGTATATAGGGACCATATAGTATGATCTGATCATGAGAAAATGGGAGGCTGACTAGCCTCTCTGTTTGCCTTCCCCACTGACGTTAACTAACCAAACTGTGATAGAGAGAAAGGGGTGGATCCGTTGGCGTTCGTATATATTTTATTCACGTTTTCCGAGCAAAATAGGGGCCGTATACATACATATCTGGTCTATTTAAGAACGTGCCCGGAAAATGGATTCCATTAATGTTTTAGTTGAATAAATATCATTATCTGCGGCCTGTGGTTTTTCCATAGTTTTATTTAGTGTAGTCTTAGCTGGCTAGCAGTACCTAAGTAAGGATGAGGGTTGAGATCTTTCTGATTCTTGCTGAAATATAATTGTGATAGGGTAACAACGTGGGAATACTGTATAGATGATTTTTATTTCAAGTTTAGAGATAATTTGTTGAAGTCTTATTTCACAGGAACATGATGAGGAAACAGTAAACTTGTGATTGGGGGTCACAACGTACGAATACTCTATTTGTGCTCAAAACTTACGTACGTATGATTTTAGGAAGAATCATTTTTCGATGAGAAATACACAGTGTGTTAAGATTGTTCAGAGTTCCATTATTGGTTTATTTTATTTGTTCTTTCAGGGATTTGGCTTTGTCACAATGCAGCATGCAGTGGATGCTGAGCATGCTCGTGAAGCACTGAATGGACTGGTAATTGATGGTCGACGGATTGAGGTAATAAGGGGGACGAAGCTTCTGTAGAGGGACACACCAGTCTCCAACATACTATGCTTGCCAGTTTATCACTACTTGTTTTCTTGCGTTCTTTAGTTTTTGATTGTTTGCGCGCGGATTTTGACGATTCTACGTACATTACGTACTTTGTCCAGTTTCAGTAGCTCTTTGTCAGTCTCCTATTCTATATTTTACTCGTGTGGACTGCACCCTATTTTGGCTGATCCAAGGTCTAATAGCTAGCTCTAGGCTTGGTAGACGGAGTTATTGTTATTCTCTGCAGCTCACTCGTTTTTTATCGCTCGCTCGCTGTTTCAAAATTTGTGCTATGCCTGCAAATCTACGTTATTGTTCTTTCGGAATGATTTTAGATAATATTATACTCTGTGTGTTTACTAACTACATTAAATCAGCAGTTTTGTTTTTACGTTATCAATAATTTCCAATTTAACGGATACCCCCTTATTTTAACTGGTGATTCCCTTTTTGGTATTCTTCTTCACTAAACTTTAGATTTGAGTTCGTCTTTCTCCTCTTATTTGGTTTGTTATATTTATTTTCTAATTTTCGATGTACTTTTTTGGATGCACATATTTTATCCATCTATTGATAAGTATTGTAGATGTTGAGCTCCGAAATATTTAACTAGCGACGGCTGTTGCGGCCTATTAGGCAGGATTTCTATTTTCTTTCTGTAAAATTAATTTTTAGAAACATTATAATACTCCAGTTCTCAAACGCGCTTGTGCATAGAGTAAGACGAGCACCCAAACCAAACTTTAGCCTCTCTAAGCTTCTCTCTCTCCAGATGCGGGAGCCTCGCATCGCATTGCATAGACTGGTATACCTTTGTATCGTCCCCATGATTCATATCTAAAGTTCTTAAGGTGGTGATTCCTTTTGGTGACATAAACTTTGAACCCTTATTACTCATTCATTCCTTTGAGTTATTAAAAATGCAGCTTAACATTTTCTCTTTCTAGTGAATACCGGGAAACTAACTTTAGCTTGTTTAAAGTTTAAATTATTTTACTGCATTTTCGAAGTAATTTTATTTTCCAGATTTTTTGCAGACTAAAGTAAATTTTCCGGGAGGCATCGGCTATACCATTCGATTCCACTATCAAATTCCTAGGGACCCTTTTGTAATTATCATGAAATCGCCTTCGCTATGAAGAAGTTAGCTAAAATGTATGTGCAATCTGGATTTTGCCCACCTTTTCCCATTTTTGCAAGCGACCACATTAGCTAGAAAACAGCAATCGGGACAACTAAAAAAGGGTCCCGGGGTATTTTTGTGTAAAACGCGTCTACTAAGTAGCAGCCCTGTAGCTTGCATAGTAAATGCTCCACAATCGCTGGAAAAAATTTGGTCATGTTTTTGCGAAAACTGCATTTTTTATGATAACAGCGTACGGGATAGTAGTTGGAAGATTATCATGCCACGGATAATCGGCCTCGACAGGACCTTCAAATCGACACCCTTAGTTTAATTTTACGGCTTGCGTAGTTAAGGAAGTGGTGGATTATTTGATTTCTGCAAAATGACAACTTTTCAACGCCAACATAAGAAAATCGGCTATATCTCATAGAGAAGAGTTAGAAAGTTGCTTCAAAAAGCAAGAGCTCAACGAGATCTTTCGATTAATAACCAAGCAGCTGCTGCTCAACTGTCAGAAGTCGGCTAAAACTACCCTGTACGGAAATTTTGAATTTTTGATTGCGTCTTTGAATTTGAAGTCTTTGAAGCAGACTTCGCCGGAATTTTTTGCTCAAAAATCGTCTATTTTGGTACTCAAACTCAATTTTTTAGCACTTTTAAGCATAGTTACAGCAGTATATGTAGAAAACAGGCTATTTTTACTGCATTTTTAACGTTTTTAGACCACTTTAGATCCCCCCACTTCTGGACCCACACACTAGTGCTGGATTTGGAAGTAAAGAATTCCCATATGGATTCGCTTCGCCGGCCGTCACAGACAACGACGACATTTTGTAGTAGACAAAATTTTTAAGGAGAAGTCAACCGTTGGTCAGTAGTCTTCCGTTAGTCTTCCTTCCATGTTTTTGAAATCTGAAGGGTTTGTCCTTGATTTTCCTAAAGTTTAAGCGAACTCGCGTTTGCCTGTTTAGTTGATTTACTTGTACACGTTTGTTTGCTTGCAAAATCTACCTATCCAGTTAGTTTAGCTAAGGGTTGTGTCGGATCAGCTTTGTGACTCACTGGTTTTGAAGTTACTAGGGTCGCCTGTGGGTACAATACGTACGTATTTTTGATGTAGATTGGTTTGATAAGTTTCGATAAATGTTTCAATATGGACAGATAAACATCGGTTTAAAAACTTCTAGTAAACTTTTATCGATCAGATCTTGAAAACTAACTCTTTGAAAACCATAAAAACTAAACTCTAATTATGCTAAACGAAGCCTACGTTGCATATCCAATCTCGGCTCTGGAGCTTCCAGACCAGGAATAACTCTGATTCATATTTAAAGTCTTTTAAAACTTTAAAGTCTTTTTCTTATTTCATAATCTTGTAAGCAGAGGCGATCGTAGCTTGTGGAAAAATTGAGGCGGTGAGTTACTTACTCGGAACGCCACTGTTTACAGAGTTGCCGTTTAATTATGTTCATCTACTTGTAGGTAATTGATTAAAAATTTGATGGTGGTTACTCTATTGAGCAAAATCGTTTGCATTGGTGATGACTAAATCGTGCATGCTACGTTAATGCTAAAGTTTGTATTACACACGAGTCTAGTCCTAGCGAGCTTGGCATTTTTTGTGACATTAGCGTAACATTATGAATATCCAAGTTTAAGGTTGAGAAATGTTGAAATACGGCATTATGTGAAACTATCTTTTATTTCCTTCGTTTCTAATCTTAGTCTTTCATTTTTTGACAAAAAATGCCAATCGTGTAACCTCTTGTTGCCAAATCTAAGTCTGGCTTTAAGAGAATGCAACCATGCGTGTTTGAGGGCTTGTAGCACACCTTTTTAGAATGCTGCAGTTTTTGTTACTTATTACTTTTTGCTATGCCTTTTCGGTTTGGTCGTATGCTTTCAGGTGAATAATGCTACGGCTCGTGTTTACACTCGGAATAAGCCAAAGCTTTTATCAGCAGGTATGATTGCCATAATATATAATAGTTTTTCAGTTTTAACTCTTGAAAATTAACTTATGCTTATGTACTGTAAATTTAGACTGAAGGGCTAGTGCAAGGTATCCAGCCAATCGAATGGATTGTGTACTTTATTTTAACCTGTAGCGCAGACTCTATGCTAGAAGGGAACTTTCATCCGCCCTCGAAAATTTATGTACTTTGCATTTTGTCTTGTAGTGGGGTTAAAGCATCGTTAATATTTTTGAAGGACAGGTCATGTATCTAAACACCAGGTGCTCAGTTGAGGTTTGCTTGGCCAGTTTCCGAAATTTTATTTTTCAGATTGCTAGTCAGTAACTAAGCGAAACATGCAATTGTGTGTGCATAAAAAGCATTCCTAATAATTCCAAGAAAACTAAAACTCTGAACCATCTACACAGCTAGCTGCTTTCTCTGCAGAATTTTTGTTACCAAAGTTTGCAAATTGAAGTACATATTAAAGTTTTTCAAAAGGAATTCGGAACGGGATACAGCTCGAGAAAGTTAGTTTTGCATACATGCTGGAGTAGTGGCGGAAAGATTCTGATACTTTAGTCCCCTGAGTTTGAGTACATGGATACCACAAGCTGTTTACTCTTTTTTGTTCGATGGTTGATACAGTATTGAACTGTAAAATTCTAGCATGCATCCCCTTTAACCAGTGTAATTGTATAATCAATAGCGCATGCGCTTTCAACCAAGAGTGCTTTAATATTATGTGTCTTTACACAGTTTGTGTTATTTATATTGGTTGATTTGTAAATGTAATGGGGTGTAGCTGGTTAGTACGGACGATGGCACATTTACGTAATTGAACTTGACAACGACTTTTACTTTTCTTGTTTGTAAATTAATTAAATTGTGAATTTAATAAATTAAAATCGTGCTGGTTAAGGCTGAGGATGGTCCAGATTCCCGACTATTGTAGCCTTGCAAAATTTATTCATTTTTCTCTTAGCTAAAAGTCTGCGTAGGTTGGAAGTTAGTTTGCATGCAAATAACCGAAGTGTTTTGGCTCCTTTTTGATCTACTGTCTTCTGAACGCTAGCTCCTGCATTGATTTTTATTGGTGACTGGATGGTTTGATCCTTAGTGATGTCATTTTGTGCGTTACTTGTTTCTGCACCAGGTGGTCTCAGAACATGGAAAGCCAGGAATGCTAAGCTTAGATAGTCAGTAAATGCACGAAACCACTGTAGGCAGATGCCATGCCAGCGCAACTGACACTTGGTTATAGTTCATTTTAGGCCTTGTTTTGTGGTTGGAGTTCGCCCGAAGTGTGAGGGATAGATTTCTTGAAGATATTTAGTTTATTTGAATGGAAATTGGCAAAAATAGTTAATTTCTGCGTTTTAACCTGGTCAGTTCAATATTCTTTGGAAGCATTAGCAAAGAATGTAAAAGTTTTCAAAAATATGACTATATACACTGTACAGAAAATATATACTTAGTAGAAAAATAGCTGTATATCTCAGAGGTTTAAGCTAAAAGCTTGGAGGACATCTCGTTCGTCTTGTGAATACAGGCTTAAGGTGCTGGTTTCCTTTCGGGTATTTTTGACTCATACGACTTTAATCCTTTACTTACATACGTAGCTAAAATCTGGGGTTTATCTAGGCCAAAAATAGTGGGGGGAGGGAATAAAATGGGCTGATAATGCCGAAAACACCGTAAAAACTTGCTTGTTTTCTACGTACATACGTATATACTGCAACAACAAAGCTCAGTACTCAAAAATTAAGTTTGAGTACTAAGATAGACGATTTTTGACCAAAAAATTCCGGTGAGGCCGGGAAATTTTTGAAAATCTTGACCAAAAATCCTTAAAATTTGGCATTTTCTGGGCAGCTTTTAGTGAGTGGGGGGAAGCCCAAAATAGTGGGAGGGAACGAGTGGGGGCAACCCAAAAAGTAGAGGGGCGCCCCCTACCCTCCCCCACTAAGGGAAACCCAATCCTAAAACTTGAACATAACGGAAGTGTAACGAGTCGCAAGAAAACTCAATGCGAATTTGCGAAATTTCGTGTTACCTTGCATTTGGCCGATTTCTCTACTGTTAAGACCTGCTGGACCAAATCCAAAAGACGTCCCTCTGCCCATTTGTCCTTTATATCGTGGCACAAAAAGAACCTTTGAGCTATTCTACAATTTTGATAAATTTATGTTCAAAAGTGTTTGGTTCAAAGAAAAGTTTATATATTTTTTGCAAATTTTGCTAGTTTTGCAAGCTCATGCGAATGTCCTGACTATAAGCTTTGGAACGATGTATAAAGCTCTTTCCAGCTCCCAAAATTGCGAAAGTTAAAGCGTTTAAAAAACCACCACAAAAGCACTGCACAAAAGGATACCAGCACCTTAAGTAATCCGTATGTGTCTTGCACCTGAGGCTAATGACGACAAAGCTTTTGAAAGCGGTAAAATAATATGCACTAGACTAAAACTTGCTAAAATTTTCCCTCTTCAAATGGGGGTAGATTCCGCATTCTCTGATGCTTTGGGAACTCCGATCTCCGTACTGGCATCAGTTTCAGGCCGTTGCGACTTCTGAAAAAGGCAGTCGTGCTTCGTAAGCTGCTACTCGTACAGTTACTAACAAAGTTATGTATTGCATTTGTATTATCAGCCGATTATCGCTTTTCATTGTTTTAGATAATTTTTACTTTTGTTTCATGAAATGTTATTTTTGCCGAACATTTCAGATCCTGCAATGGTGGCAGCTTTACAGGGGCTAGGCTTACAACAGCTGAATACTTTGGCCGGAGCAGGTGCTATAGTGCCCAGTCACAGTGCTGCGGCCGCCACACCCGGGGCAGCTAAAATTCCTCGCGGTCCAGCTGCCTATGCTGCGGCGTTGGCTGCTCTCCGAGCCCAGACGTCCACAGTTTCGGCCCTTCCAGTCACTTCGGTCAGCCAGTTGGCTGTGGCTGCTGGAGGCACTCCTACCCTTTTGACACCTGCTGCTGCAGCTACTCCGTCCTATGTCCCGTGAGTTTGCCCACTAAATGCGTTAGAAATATATATTTTTTCCTGTGGTAAAGGAAAATTTTTACTGAAGTTTGCTCTTATGTTTTACGTCGAATTGTTGTTATATGGCTTAACGTTAAATGTCGTTGGAATTGTTTTTCTTGATTTATCCCAGCCTTTGTCTCCTTATGGAAAATGCAAAAAAGCTATTGTTCCTACTCCTCACGGGGTTTTCTGGACGCCAAAAAAGGGGGTCGGAAATGTGTTAAAAATGCTAAAGATATGTTAAAAATGGCCAGTTTCCTCAGACTAAAAGTCATCAAAAATCATGTTTTAGTACCAAAAAAAACATGACAATTTTAGACCAAAAAATCCTTGAAATTGTGTTTAGTGGGGAAGGGAAGGCCAAACAAAGTGGAGGAAGGGATCGAGTAGAAGGGGGTCCAAGAAAGTGGGTGGCCATCTCCCACTAAAACCTCCCAGCTCCTCGTACGACCTTTTGGGTGATTAGCTGGCGCAGTAACAACAGCGTGTCCCCTTCAAATATTTTGGTCATAATTAGTCCTTTAACGTTAGCACTAGTCATCTGAGCGACTAAAACTTTAGGAAGGACATTACTGTTTCTATCGTTTGCTTCTATGGTCATGAAATCATCTTAGAAGGGTCGCGGTCTGCATGCATTACTGTAGACACAGCTCAGACTGTATTGACCGAGATCTTGATTGATCTGATTCTGATTCGTATTTGGACTGCTAACATTAGTTTTGCTACAGGAGGAAGTTAGTATTAAAGATGGTTGTTTTTTATTTTGCGCGCTCAGTAGAGTGGTGTAAGAATTTTTTAATAGCCCTTTGTCATTTTTGTCTCACATTCTTTTTGCTGTAGGATTCTATACGCAGATCCATCGATGCTTTTGGACCAGCGATATGCTTTGGCTGCTGCACTGTCATCAAGTAATACTGAGTTCATCATTGCTATAATATATAATTTTTATGTTCCCGCCGAATCAGAGATTAAGATCGTTTGAATGATATTTGCTTGGCCAGAAAGCTTGATTATTTTTTACTTAAAAATGCTATACGAGGAACTGAACTCTCCTCTTTCTTCGTTGTTTGGTCTTGTTTCAAAATTAATTTTCGTTTACTGTCATTTATTTACTTTATTTATTTACTGAATTTTTGTGTATACAATTTAGGTGTGTGTATGTAAGTTTCTTAAAGTGAGGGCGCTGTTGTGCTTTAGCTTAGTCGCAGTATGTGCCTTGCAGTACGTAGTTTTTGTATCAGAGTGATCATTTCCGTGTTATATCTTTGCTATGTTCTAGATCCAGTGGCTACTGTGCAGACAACTATGGCCAACGGTGCTGCTGCTGCCGCCGCTGCCCTTCGTCCCCAGACAGCCGTGTCTGGTCATCTGGGCGCCTCCGGATCCACTCCTTTGGCCGTCAGTGTGGCTCAGGCTCACGCCGCCGCACTCGCTGCAGCCGCAGCACAGCAACAGCAGGCGCAGGCTCCGGCCTATGTTGCTGCGGCTGGCCATGGAGGGACGGCCCTGACGAGTGCCACCCTGTTCCCGACTGCGGCCGCTGCCGCTCTCCCAGGAGATCCCTACTTGAATATGGCCCTTGGTGCTACCGCCATACCAGGAGTCCATGTAAGCCTGCCTTAATTTGTTTGGGTTAGCCTGGCTGTGAGTGGTTACTGAGTTTTACTTATATACCTCCTCAGTTTTGAGTCCTGAGCCACTCGTGGCGTTGGACAGTGCGGGAGTTGAAGGGGTAATGAAAGACTGCTAAATACTCACAATTTTTGCAGTTTTGCAGTTTTAGCGAAGACATTTTCGAAGATTCACTTTAAACTTGCACTTTGTTATTTTACTAAGCAGCTCAAATCCTGTGATTCTGCGTCCAGGTTTTTGTACACCTCTAGTTATTAATTATCTTAATATCTTACATTCTATAAATTTTTGGTTACAAAAGTACGAAGACAGCACATTTGACTTTAAATTGTAAGTTGAAGGTGTTGGACCACTGGGTACCCGTCTACCCAGAGTATTTTTTCAGTATAGGGGGCTGTCACCTCCGAAATTGACCCTCCGCCGAAATTACCTCTCTCTCCCCCCTCTAAATCATTCCCTCCCGGAATTTTTTGGGTGTCCAAACTTTCTTCCAGAAGGGGCACTTAACTTGTAACCAAGGTGTAACGTACGTTTTTGTAAAGCCCTGGTCATCCATTTTGTTTATCGCACAACCAGAATACGTTGCTGGGAACTTTAGGAATGAGTCTAGTCTATCAATACTTGCACTCTGTCAGTTTGCAGTTTTCTTTCTTTTTAGCCACTGTATCGAACTCTTGCTCGATTCATGCCATATTGAAACAATTCTTAATTCAATGCTGCACGACGTTTGTTTCATATTGGAGGATGGAAATGACTTGTTTTAGTGGAACTCAAGTTATCTTGTTTCTTTTGTTTTCTTCTTCTATTTACATAGTCATGTGCAATCCCTTTTGCTGTTTTTGCTGCTTCTGTAGAATTTGTTGACAGCTTGAAAGAATTTCATGTAATCGGCATATATCATCCTATTGTGTCAGCTTTTTTCATTTTCTTAAGTACCAATGTCAGTGCTTCTGCTGCTGCTGTAATCTTTATCTTTCAATACCGAAGGTATTTTGTGTCTTGTGTTTAATTTGCAAAGATGTCCTATATTTGATGTCTGGATTACGAATTTTTGTACATCATATTGTATATTGTTTTGCTTCATTCTCTATAGCTTTTACATCAATTGTATTTTCTGTTTATGGTGTTTCATTTTGCTTTATTGTTTACTCTGGGCAAGCACACTGACTATATATTAGAGTCGTTCAAGGAAACAATAAAAACGTCGTTCTTTGGAACAGAGTTAGTATTGTAAATCTGGTATCTCCTCATATATACCCGTCTCTTCTTTCCACTTTCATCAATCAGTTTGTCGGTGTCATCTGTATATTTCTATTGTTTTCTTTCTTGTAATCATGTTGCTATTTTAATTTACTGTTACGAATATCTTTTTGTTAATGCTGCCTCTATACCTGCAATTGGTTCAGCGGTAGCATGTTACGCTTGAGCTTTGATGTTTCTATGGAATATTTTATTTAAAAGGCAGTTTACAGATGATAAGAAGTCAAAAGTTATTATGTTTATGTTGGTTTGAATTCAGAAAGCAGTTAGATAGTGATTGAAATTTTACAACGTGTTTCCAAGATTACAGGACCTAGAGCGTTTTATAATTCTAATTTAAAACTGTCTCTCAAGCTCTTGTCTTAGGACTTCCCCATGTTCACATCTTTTATTCACAAGTTGAACTTTGGTGGGTAATACATACATTTTGTCTAATCATGCCGTAAAGCCTGCATTTTATAGTCTTTTTGTCCTTTATGAATGATAGTACGTACTGCCCTTTTTGTTTTTGCTGTTTGTTCGTTTGTTTTTGTTGTTCTATATCCTTGTATACATAATTTTTCTCAGTGCGTAGCAGCTTTATTGTGTGGAAATAGCTTTGTTCACTATATACTGATTTGTTATCAATATACCGTATATACTTTGTTGATCGTGTTAAACATCTTTGACAAGATTTATTTGAACTGTGTCAGTTCTTTTGCTGGTAAAGAAACTGATTCGAGCGTGCACGTAAAACGGACTTTTAGGTATTAGGTAACAACCCTATGGATAATAGTGTTTGGTATCTAATCTGAACTATGCTTATTGATAGACTTCTGCTGATTGTGTTGATAAGGCGAATTTTGTACAAAACCGTCGTCAAAATCCCAATTTTGATCATGTGTAACATGTAGGAAAGATCGGCTGTATTTGGTTTGATGTTCGTTTTAATTTTGTTTCTCGTTATTCGGTTTTTTGCATTGTACATTGGTGCATTTGTAATTGATTACTGTTTGGTGTACTTATATACTCCTGTAGCATAATGGTCGTCTTCTATCGGTGCTGCTGTTTAACTTTTATTATAAACAATGAATATAGTTGTTTATATTAGAAAATTCTTTTAATACTGTGACTTAAAGTATTCATCACGTACATACCAAATTTGCTTGCTTAAATGACTCTTAACTAATAGTGAGTTTCGTGTTTCTTCCAAATTACGTTTTTGATGACTATGTACTCTATTTTATATTTGAGGTGCTTGTTTCTAGACGTGTATAGATGTTGTTTTGCCTTTTTATTAGAGTTGGAGTTACCAAATTGGAACAGTCAAAAAGCAAATTTTGTCTTCGCTAGAGTAGAAAAAATTGAAGTATACTTTGCTTGATAGGCTAGAAATATTGAAAACGTTCCTGTCATGTATTTCCTTTTCTTCTACTTCCCAGCTGTTGCTGTCATTGTCGAAATCTGTCGTAGTTGCATTAAATAAAAGAGCGTAGTTGTTTAACGGAAACTCTGGACCTGGGGCCTATTTCATAAAACTACAAATACAGGCTTGTTGTAGGTTCCTACAATTGTACAAATGTAGTCCTGCCTACAATCACAATTTTACAGGTTTGTAGGTACAATTGTGAGAGCTATGACTACATTTATAGCAATTGTAATTACAATTTGAGGAATTGTATTCACAAATCCATGTGCAAATACTTCAAGTCATTTTATTTATCTAGTATAGTAGTAACTGCTTAAATTTATAACGGCATTTGCATCCATTATAAAATTTTCATCAATAATACAACTATTCAAGGATGAAAGTCCCGTTGAAATAATATATAGTAGTTTGTGAAGATTTAGTTGTCTGCTAGAACAGTAGACTTAAGCTACAGAGATTTAGTTGTCTGCTAGAACAGTAGACTTAAGCTACAGCTATGTGATTCAATAGAAACAGAACGCACAACGTTAACATCTTTCGAAAGTACACCCATTTTGTGGCATCTACAACCCTTTAAGGTGTGTGTGTAGTAGTGATGTTTCAGTAACCGATTTTACTTTCAGTTTCAGTTTCAGTCGGCGGTCCAAGGCGGTTTCAGTTTCAGTTCATTCGAAAAACTGCATTTTCCAGCAATGTGACATATATACTATAATATATAAATTTATATATATATATATATATATATATATATATATATATATATATATATATATATATATATATATATATATATATATATATATATAGAGCATTAAGGAAAAACCGCTTAAAACCTTCAAATCTTCATGTTTTGAAAAAAGACTGAAACTAGTTTCAGGTCTTTACCCAATCTGGTTTCAGTTTCAGTCGGCCGCCTAAAATAGTTTCAGTTTCAGCTTCAGGTCTCATCCCAAAATAGTTTCAGTTTAAGTTTCAGTTTCAGTGCCTGAATCATCACTAGTATGTAGGAATTGTAGTACAGTTCTACCGGTGAAAATTTTAATTGTTAATTGTTTAATGAAACTCAATAAAGTAGCTACAATTGTACTCTACAATTACAATTCTGCTATGTGCATTGCATAGCTACAGTTGTGAAATAATTGGTCTACAATGATGGGTTTATGGAACGCAAAGCTTTCTAAAATTGTAGAGCTACAGGTGCAGAGATTGTTTTATGAAACCGAACATTGTCTACAATTGTAATTAGAATCCTTATTCCAAAGAATCCAGGCAATTGTTATATATGAAACCCAATTGAATACAATTGTAGGAGCTGTAGTCTACAATTGTTTTATGTAAAATGTCTCGCTCAAATATCGTGTTACTTTCACACATAAGTTGTACTCATTCAGCAACAGTGAAGGACGATTAGCCAAGACGAAGCTTTAGCAAGCGATTTTCTCAGTGTCAAGTACACCGACCTGTCTGATTTTATTTCCATAGAAATGTAGAATCTTATGTCGTGCTAAATTTCGTTTACAGGAGTAACAAAATTTTCTTTAGAACTCAGAAAATTATGCCAAACGTCCCAAAATACAACTGAATCCACAGGTGTGTTGGGGGGGGGGTGGGGGGCCCCCCGGCGCCCCTCCCCCAGATTTTCAGATTTTTGCTACCCCCCCTCCAGATTTTTGGCCAAAATGGCATAAAATCGAAAATTTAGGGGGTCCCCCCACCCTCCGTCGGAACCCCCCTAAGATTTTTCTCCAGCCACACCTATGACTCAATCCCCCTCACAAAAACCAAATCAGTTAAAAAGGGCGGTGTTGTACATGTTTGAAATGTTTTAATTAACGAAATATTAGGGAATTGTCCAATTTCTTACCCTTTGTTAACAGTTTTCAAAATGAGAAATGTTTCATATTTTGGAACGAGAATAGTTTTTGTCTTGTCTTCAGCATCTATCGAGTTCCTGCTTTCTGAGTACGTTTCAAAAATATTATTTAAGGAAGCAGCAGTGAAATTTATTAATTTCATTCTTTTAGAATTTCACGTCTCATGTTTTGAAATGTTTTAATTAACGAAATATTAGGGAATTGTCCAATTTCTTACCCTTTGTTAACAGTTTTCAAAATGAGAAATGTTTCATATTTTGGAACGAGAATAGTTTTTGTCTTGTCTTCAGAATCTATCGAGTTCCTGCTTTCTGAGTACGTTTCAAAAATATTATTTAAGGAAGCAGCAGTGAAATTTATTAATTTCATTCTGTTAGAATTTCATGTTTCATGTTTTAAATATTTTAATTATCGAAATATTAGGGAATTGTCCAATTTCTTACCCTACCCATTGTTAACAGTTTTCAAAATGAGAAATTTTTCATATATTGGATGTCATATATGTTTGTTCACCACACTAATGACACTTTATGAGGCGACTGGCGGCGAAACTATCTTTCATTTATTTTGTAAAAGATTTTTCCAAAGCATCCTAAAGAACTTAGTTCTACACTTCTCCACTGATGAGCCGCAAGTGTTTGAACCAAGTCTGGCAGAGGTCGCATGCACTACTAATATAGGAATTTAATGTGTTTTTGCGTGTACATATGATAACTGGAAAATGTTGGAATTCGCACGAGAGTGTATTTTATTTATTTCTTTAATATTGGACGGGCTCCTGTTTTTGTTCACTTCAACCCAGAAATAAATTCCGAAAAAGGAAAAATAGTGGTACGTCAACTAACTTGTTTCTATAATTGTTTTGAGTGAACAGGTTAGGGTACTTGTAGAGTTTTTACTCTCGTCCCTTTCCTTACCACTCTAGCGCGGCTGCGCTCTATTTTCCGTATAAGTAATTATTACCGCTTACCAATTTTCTTTCTCTAAATAGAGTAGAGTTTTTCGATTCCAACGTACCTAAATCTGTCCTCCTAATTTTTCTGGTTTATTTCTTCCTTTTTCATGATAATCGCGGAAAATTTATGTGCTATATGCTTCATAATTTTGAAAGTATATAATTCCTTCTATACTCTCTTCCATACTAACGGGTTTTAAGAAAACAAAGTTTTTGTAAAATTGGTCTCTCCTAGCTCTTTACCCCACCCTTTTACGACTTATAGTCGTACTAAAGTATTTTACGACTGTCGTCGTACTAAAGTCTTTACGACCTATGTCGTACTAAAGTAATCTACGTACTATTGAAGCTGTACTAATACTTACTAATTCTTACTCTAGCCTAAAGTGTATATTTTGGGAATTATCTATGTATTAGCATTGAACTAACATTGAATAATGTATTATATTTTGAATGAAAATAGCTTTGTCATGTCTGCAGAATCTATCGAGTTCCTGCTTTCTGAGTACGTTTCAAAAATATTATTTAAGGAAGCAGCAGTGAAATTTGTTAATTTAATTCTGTTAAAATTTCATGTTTCATGTTTTAAATGTTTTAATTATCGTAATATTAGGGAATTGTTCAATTTCTTACCCTACCCATTGTTAACAGTTTTCAAAATGAAAAATTTTTCATATTTTGGAACGAGAATAGTTTTTGTCTTGTCTTCAGAATCTATCGAGTTCCTGCTTTCTGAGTACGTTTCAAAAATATTATTTAAGGAAGCAGCAGTGAAATTTGTTAATTTAATTCTGTTAAAATTTTATGTTTCATGTTTTAAATGTTTTAATTATCGTAATATTAGGGAATTGTTCAATTTCTTACCCTACCCATTGTTGACAGTTTTCAAAATTAGAAATTTTTCATATTTTGGAACGAGAATAGTTTTTGTCTTGTCTTCAGCATCTATCGAGTTCCTGCTTTCTGAGTACGTTTCAAAAATATTATTTAAGGAAGCAGCAGTGAAATTTATTAATTTCATTCTTTTAGAATTTCACGTCTCATGTTTTGAAATGTTTTAATTAACGAAATATTAGGGAATTGTCCAATT
Organism: Trissonchulus latispiculum; assembly: GCA_030248195.1. Classification (NCBI taxonomy): domain Eukaryota; kingdom Metazoa; phylum Nematoda; class Enoplea; order Enoplida; family Ironidae; genus Trissonchulus; species Trissonchulus latispiculum. The sequence goes on along the minus strand of JASAND010007195.1, from coordinate 50,469 downwards.
TCTTACCCTTTGTTAACAGTTTTCAAAATGAGAAATGTTTCATATTTTGGAACGAGAATAGTTTTTGTCTTGTCTTCAGCATCTATCGAGTTCCTGCTTTCTGAGTACGTTTCAAAAATATTATTTAAGGAAGCAGCAGTGAAATTTATTAATTTCATTCTTTTAGAATTTCACGTCTCATGTTTTGAAATGTTTTAATTAACGAAATATTAGGGAATTGTCCAATTTCTTACCCTTTGTTAACAGTTTTCAAAATGAGAAATGTTTCATATTTTGGAACGAGAATAGTTTTTGTCTTGTCTTCAGAATCTATCGAGTTCCTGCTTTCTGAGTACGTTTCAAAAATATTATTTAAGGAAGCAGCAGTGAAATTTATTAATTTCATTCTGTTAGAATTTCATGTTTCATGTTTTAAATATTTTAATTATCGAAATATTAGGGAATTGTCCAATTTCTTACCCTACCCATTGTTAACAGTTTTCAAAATGAGAAATTTTTCATATATTGGATGTCATATATGTTTGTTCACCACACTAATGACACTTTATGAGGCGACTGGCGGCGAAACTATCTTTCACTTATTTTGTAAAAGATTTTTCCAAAGCATCCTAAAGAACTTAGTTCTACACTTCTCCACTGATGAGCCGCAAGTGTTTGAACCAAGTCTGGCAGAGGTCGCATGCACTACTAATATAGGAATTTAATGTGTTTTTGCGTGTACATATGATAACTGGAAAATGTTGGAATTCGCACGAGAGTGTATTTTATTTATTTCTTTAATATTGGACGGGCTCCTGTTTTTGTTCACTTCAACCCAGAAATAAATTCCGAAAAAGGAAAAATAGTGGTACGTCAACTAACTTGTTTCTATAATACATTGTACACAAATTTAAGTATTTGATTGAACCATAGAGTTCAATTTGAGGAAGAAACAAAAGCAAAACTATTTGGACCGGACCTATTTGCCGGGCTGTGCGCATTTTCGCACAAGATTTGCTCCAAAGAAAAATTCGACGGGCTCTTGTCCGTTGGCCGTTGACCATTGCCGGTGTCACGGTGAAATTTTTCCCCCTAGAAATTTTTCCCCCCGGAAAAATTTCACCGGTGAAATTTTTCCCCCCGGAAAAATATCACCGGGGAAATCTTTCCCCCCGGAAAAATATCCCCGGTGAAATTTTTCCGGGGGGAAAGATTTTAGCTACAAATCAGTGGAATTGTGATTGTAGCCAGTCCTACAATTGTGGAATTGTATCCGGACCACAATTGTTTTATGAAACAACTAAATTGTAAAATTGTAACCGCAGGTAAAAGTAAAAGTAACCGCATTGTAAAAGTATGAAGTATCAGTCGGCAGTCGGCAGTTGGCAGATGGCACCGAAACGTGTTCAACAACAGTCAGTTGTATCTCCAACATCGATTATCGTCTCGATTAAGTGTAAGAAAAATTATTCGGTGTCATCAAGAGTGTATATACAGTACATAAGAATATGACGGCAGTCATACTCTACGTATTATAGTCGTGATACATCCTCTGCACGCTGACTTCCCCCGCAAATTGGACCCCAGTAGTGATCCCCCGCAAAATTGGTACCCAGTCGAAACGGGGTACGCTCACTCGCTCTATGCTTTTTAGAACACAAGTGTAGCGTAGAAATTTCTTTGAAGTAAAGGGTCCAATTTCCGGGGGTGGGGTTGGCTGTTATCGTGCAGAGGATGTGTCACGCTTATGACTGCTGTCATACTCTTATGTATTATGTACTGTTGGTGTCATCTAATAACTTCGTACTACAAGAGTCAGTCAATGTAGTCTAACAGCTCACGCTGCTCCTGGTCCTAGCCGACAACTAGATTGGGACGTATGGACGTATCAAATGCAAATTCTGATTTTGGCTACGTATATTTTTACTGTGAAACTTTCTCGTCGTTGACCTCTGATGCTAGAAGCATTCGAATTTTTTACAACATTGCTAAGTTAGCCTTACTTATATGTACCTACATATCTAAGATTAAAATACTAGGAATATCACTATATTTATTTACATATTTGATTTTTACAATGTCATGGAATTAGACCATAAGTTATTTTTACAATATCTTTGTATACAGCAATACAGGAGAACTCCAAATTTCACTTCAAGGTTCGATGACTTCATAAAAGAATACCTATCATTCCGGAATAAGAGTAAAAGTCAGAAATTTATAAACTTAGATCTAGTTTTTGTAAGTGAGAATTTGGAGTTCCTTACAAAGTATTAAATAAATACAATGAAAGTTATATCACAGCCAATGTGGGTTTTATTGTTAACACAGTGACCAGAATTCTTTCTATGTACAGGAAAGTTGTATACATGAGATTCCATGGAATTATGTTCTACATATGGTACAAGAAGATGAGAATCTTCGGACGTTCTGAGGTTCAGTGTTGCCTAGCAGAAGCACCAAAACTATCGCCTAAAACAAAATTACAACAATAAGCTACTGCACATAGTATGTTCTTTGTAAACTGTGCAAACTAGACACTGTCACTACCGGTTAACCCTGCCTGTTACACATGCGAATTTTTCGAAAAGTATACAATTCTATAAGTATGTTCTGTCTTCAATTTCCTATTAGTTCATCGTCAATGAAACAAATTTTAGCTTTGCAAGCGTTCGGATTGAAAGCTACTCCAAAGCTCATGCGCTCAGAAGGAGGTGGGCCATTTTCAAATCAGTTGTCAAGTCGGCGAGACGTCGAATATCCGATTGCCAGTGATTTACTGTTTTTTTGGATTTTTTGGATTTAAAAATGAAACAGCAATGATTGGAAAGTAATTTCCAGCTAGTTATCAAGATAAGTTTTCGTGGTTGTACACAATGTAGAAATATCGCAAATCTAACTTAAATTTAAAAGTTTGTCGAGTCGCATTTTTCATTCAAAACTTTCTAGTCAAATTTTATTAGATAACATGACTAGACAAATCGCAAATCTTTCTCAGCATAACTCACATTACGGGATCTGAGCCTAGGAATTAAAGAGTTTTCAGCTTTGCTTAGCTTACTAAACTCGACGACTCGACAAAGTTCTATAAAACTGGCCCGAGATAAAAATACAGAAAGAGCAAAAAGGTACATATCAATAAAACGCAGAAAGAGCAACATACCTTGAGTGTCTTCTGTGGCTGGAAGAACCAGGGAAGGCATGCCACAAGATTTGCAGCCAGTGAATAACATCATCGTTATCCAGGGAAGAGTAGATGTTTGAAAGCATCATGATGATAGAGAAAGAGTTATCAAGGGATAACGTATCAAAGATATAGAACTCAGTAGAGTGAGAGATAAAACTGCTTTTCAGAGCTGCTTTTCTAACAGACTGATTGGAGACGCGCTGCGCCTACTCCTTTTATAGTGGCGAGAAAATCCAGTTTTCAGCCATAATTCATTTTAGCGGCTGATGCAATTTTCTTCTAGATGACAGTTTTTGAAAGACTGCCAGGAGAATTCATTAGACTAAGTGACGCAAACAGATCACGAGAGGGCCTGGCCTATAAACAAGGAGGGGTGACTAGTTCACACAAAATATTTATTTTATAAAATTTTGTTTGGAATTTTTTAAATTCCATTGATATGATTAATTTCATTTCAGCGCATGACCGAAAAAGCGAACTTTTGCCAAACCCGGCCCCCCTCCCCTCAGAATTCAACTTGCCTTCAGGAAACTGGAAAAAATCAGTCAGCCTGCTTCTGAATGGCTTTCAAATGAAGAATTCTGATGCAAAAGCTTTTTAGACGTCTCAATAAGACCGGTTTAATCTGGAAATAACCGGCTAAACTGCTGCCTACGAGAGTTCCTGATTAGCGCCCACGGCCTCTGGCGAGTCTCGTGTTTTTTGTTGACAGGATTCCGTCACATGAAAATTCCGCTTTCAGAGTTTTTTGCCAAAAGAAGAAAGATTAAGGCAGACTAGACCTAACCAGAAATTTCCAAAGGCAAATGAAGGGTGGTCCTACTAATTTTGCAGAAATATAAATTACCTTTAAATGGGCTCAATAAATTTTTCCAATGTGCGCAATCATGCAGGCTCTTCCGCTAAAAAATGGGCAAAAAACACCGGAATTCTTTCAGCTGTTTCACCAAACGTTACTAAAGTTTCAAATAGAAATTAATGTCGATCATTTGTTTTAGTAGTTCATTTTGGGCAGTTGCCAAGAAATTTCGTGACGTGAAAATGTGAATTTTGAAAAGTGTTGTAAAAAATTAAACAATTTGACAATAGATTTTGAAGTTGTTAGCGCAAGGCACGGAACGAGCACACTACTAAACTTTGGGAAATTTAAAGTGTCATGTTGCGATCATCTGTCTTTAATCACCTATATATAGGAAAAACCGTATGCTGATGCCTGATCCAGTACGTACAACTTGCTTGTAAGGACACTGGGCCTATTTCTTTAAAGATTAAAATGGTCGGATTAAACGGATTAAAATTAACTCATTTAATCTGACCATTTTTAATCCGCGGATTAAACGAGTTGATTTCAATCCGTTTAATCCGCCATTAAAGAAACAGCAGTTAAAAATTTTAATCCGCCAACATTTAATCCGTTTAACCGCGTAGCTGCACGGGGATTAAAAAACTAATTGAAAATACAGGCGGCGGATTAAACCGGATTAAAATTAATCGTTAACGAAACAGCGGTTTAAGCAGGTCGGATTAAAATTAACTCGTTCATTTTTTAATCCGCAGTGTGAATAAAGAAACAGGATTAGATTAAAATTTTAATCCTAGGTGCATTAAAGAAATAGGATTAAATTTAATCCGTTTAACTCATTTAACTCGCTGGTTTAAATTTTAATCCGTTTAATCCGAGGTGCTATTTCTTTAATGCGGATTAATTTTAATCTAATCCGTTTAATCTTTGAAGAAATAGGGCCACTGTGGAGTTAGTGCACATTGTGATGTCAGCTTTCTGGTTCAAGATTTTTTCACGATTCAAAGTCTGACGACATTTCGAAAGCTTTTACGAAGAATAAACGTTCTGCAAGTTCTGCATCTACGCAGAAATGGTAGAAAATAGTAAAATTATTTGCCTTAACCAACGGTAACAGGTGGTTGAGTGTCAATTTATAATTTTTGGCAGTTCGGTTGATCAACTTCAATTTAATTACTACCAGGGGACAGGGGCCCGTTGTATAGAAGTGATTAGCTGATTAGTGCAGCAGTTTTTCGAGCAAAACTTTTGCTACAGTTCACCATTTTTGGAGTTTTTGGTACCATATCGTAGCTGTTGAAGTGCTTTATCCAGCAATGATGAAGTATTTAATTTATCCTTACTGACTCATTCAGTCAAAGGAAAATTTTGAACTCAATCGTAATTTCTTATTTTTTCGCAGACATTTTAAGTTGTATTTTAGTTTGGACTTTTATTTCATTAGAACGCTCAAAGCGCCTCCAAGTGACATTATAAATTATTTTCGTATTCGTACCTTTGATTATCCTCGAAAATTGCTAGACTAATAAACTATATATTCACTTTTATGCAAAGGGTCCCCCCAAGAAAGAGGAAAATGAAGAAAATTTTCAAATTTTGCGACAACGAATTCAATAAATTCGGCAACACATAAACCTGTTCTGGTCTCTAAGTTTCTAATTGCATTTTCTGTAACTGGAAACAGCACTGAAGCAGTTATCGATAAAGTTGGAAAATCATACATACCATCATAAGTTTTTTATGACGGTAAATTGTCGGCCTGAGCTGGCCGATCTTAAACACTAACTATAGCTAGCAGAAGTTAACATATGCCTTACAAGGGAACGACATGTTTATGTATATGCTGCATTTTTAATTTTTTTGCCGAATCCCAAGCAGACCCTGTGCTAATGCTTGGCTACAATTATTTCTAACACAGATGTTTTACCATTGGATATAACTGGTTTGCACCCAACACCCTTCGCATGCAGAAGCGAAGACTGGATTGCCCCAATTCTCTGGCAATACCGATGTTTTCGTCTTCCCCTCTATTGTTTTAAGCAGAAAAACTTAAGCTAAGTAGGAATATCTTATTATTTTCCCCCAAGGAGTACATTTGACCACCCTACAATATAAGCTGAATAAGGACTCCTCGTCCTGTACTATTCCAGGCAAGGCAGCCCACTCTCACAGACCCACTAACTTCACGCCTAATTCGACTGGGGATCAGCAGTCTTGTTGGCCAGAAAACGAAACGATGCCACGCCGTTCTGGTCCAGTGGACTCGAACCTCCGACCTAACGACAGCAAGTTGCACCCAATGACCAATCATCTACACATACAAGGCTACAATGCCTCAATTGAACTCGCTGTAACTTTCGCAATTTTGGGAGTTGGAAAGTGTTGTTGACCGGCCGGGTGGAAAACGGCCGAGCGGCCGTTTCAGGCCGGCCGGCCGCGCTTATATTTCAGCGGTTTATCAAAATTTTCTCAGGAAATCGATAAGTTGTGCGGATACATTTTCATATCTTGATTTCTTATTCTGGCATTCATGGGCCAGCCTTCCGGCCATTTTTAGTCTCTGATTCGTCAGCTGGCCGTTTTTGGCCGGTTGGGCCGTCGAACGGCCGGCCGTGTTCAGATGGTCGGCCGGCCGGTAACGGCCGGCTGACGAAAATTTCGGCTGTACTTAGTATGAGCTTACGAAACTAGGAAAATTGGCAAGGAAATAGCTCAAAATTTCCGACATGCTGACGACTGACAGACTGAATATAGAAAATTTTTGAACATCGATTTCTCAAAACTGTAGAATCGGCCAAAATTTCTTCTTGTGCCATGATATGAAGGACATGTGGGCCGAGGGACATTTTTTGGATTTGGCTCAACAAGCCTCAATACTCCAGAAAATCCGGCAAACGTGTGATGACACGAAATTTCCCAACTTTCTATTCAGTTTTCTCACAACTGGAGTTGTTTTAGCTCAAACCAAGAAAAATGTCCCTCCGCAATAGGGCGAATTTTCATTCAGCCAAAAATCACGAGAATCCATTGGGTAGTTTTTGAGAAATCAATGTTCAAAACAAAATAATCGCAATTTTGCCAAAATGGTTTTTCGGCGAATTCACTAGCTTAAGGTCGTGCTCCCCATACGTGCAGATATAGTTGCAGAAATTGCAATTATTGCCCGATTTCATTCAAATTTTCAGAAAATGTATCGGGAATGATAATAAACGTCCTGTAAAAACGCCAGCTTCATAACATTCATGCACAGTGAGAAACAAAAATTTGACTTTCTAGAACTATATATAGAAAATTATGCCCAACGACTTATGTGCTCTACAACTTTGCTTTTAGACATTAGTCTCTAGCTCTTATCGTTTTTGAGCAGTAAATTTTTGAAACATTTTTCCTCGAAAATTGGTTATTTTTGACACGATCTTGCTGAAAACAGGTTTTGTCTAATTGGAGCCAGTGTACACTACAAGTATAGAAACAAGTTAGTTTACGTACCACTATTTTTCCTTTTTCGGAATTTATTTCTGGGATGAAGTGAACAAAAACAGAAGCCCGTCCAATATTAAAGAAATAAATAAAATACACTCTCATGCTAATTCCAACATTTTCCAGTTATCATATGTACACGTAAAAACACATTAAATTCTTATATTAGTAGTGCATGCGACCTCTGCCAGACTTGGTTCAAACACTTGCGGCTCATCAGTGGAGAAGTGTCGAACTAAGTTCTTTAGGATGCTTTGGAAAAATCTTTTACAAAATAAGTGAAAGATAGTTTCGCCGCCAGTCGCCTCATAAAGTGTCATTAGTGTGGTGAACAAACATATATGACATCCAAAATATAAAAAATTTCTCATTTTGAAAACTGTTAACAAAGTGTAAGAAATTGGACAATTACCTAATATTTCGATAATTAAAATATTTAAAACATGAAACATGAAATTCTAACAGAATGAAATTAATAAATTTCATCACCGTTTCCTAAATTATATATATATATTTTTGATAAGTATATACTCAGAAAGGAGCAACTCGATAGATTCTGAAGACAAGACAAAAACTATTTTCGCTCCAAAATATGAAACATTTCTCATTTCGAAAATTGTTAACAAAGTGTAAGAAATAGGACAATTCCCTAATATTTCGTTAATTAAAACATTTCAAAACTTGAGACATGAAATTCTAAAAGAATGAAATTAATAAATTTCATCACCGTTTCCTTAAATTATATATATATATATATATATATATATATATAAGTACTCAGAAAGCAGGAACTCGATAGATTCTGAAGACAAGACAAAAACTATTCTCGCTCCAAAATATGAAACATTTCTCATTTCGAAAATTGTTAACAATGGGCATGGTAAGAAATTGGACAATTCCCTACTATTTCGGTAATTAAAACATTTAAGACATGAAACATGAAATTTTAACAGAATGAAATTAACAAATTTCACTGCTGCTTCCTTAAATAATATTTTTGAAACGTACTCAGAAAGCAGGAACTCGATAGATTCTGCAGACATGACAAAGCTATTGTCATTCAAAATATAAATATAATACATTTATTTATTCAATGTTAGTTCAATGCTAATACATAAATAATTCCCAAAATATACACTTTAGGCTAGAGTAAGAATTAGTAAGTATTAGTACGGCTTCAATAGTACGTAGATATACTTTAGTACGACATAGGTCGTAAAGACTTTAGTACGACGACAGTCGTAAAATACTTTAGTACGACTATAAGTCGTAAAAGGGCGGGGTAAAGAGCTAGGAGAGACCAATTTTACAAAAACTTTGTTTTCTTAAAACCCGTTAGTATGGAAGAGAGTATAGAAGGAATTATATACTTTCAAAATTATGAAGCATATAGCACATAAATTTTTCGAGATTATCATGAAAAAGGAAGAAATAAACCAGAAAAATTAGGAGGATAGATTTAGGTACGTTGGAATCGAAAAACTTTACTCTATTTAGAGAAAGAAAATTGGTAAACGGTAATAATTACTTATACGGAAAATAGAGCGCAGCCGCGCTAGAGTGGTAAGGAAAGGGACGAGAGTAAAAACTCTACAAGTACCCTAACCTGTTCACTCAAAACAATTATAGAAGCGTAGACACATTATATAAGTGTATAATTATATAAGTGTAGACACATTTATACTCAACTTAAAGAGCTTCAAAAGAAGCACAAATTAGGTTAATTAGAGCACTGTACACTGAATGAGACTAAAGTTCTGGGCGAATAACTGATTTTGTAAAACTGCGGCCAAAATTTTTTGACCGAAGATTGCTCCACAACCAATGGGTGGATCTAAAAGATATACTACAGATAGTATGTTTGGACAATTTGCCCGGGACGGTTTTTTATTTTTCTCTTTATCAGCCTCCAATCAAGAGCAATGATTTTTCAAAGTTGGAAAAATTGCCAAATTTTCAGAAAATCCTCAATTTCTGTATACTGAAACAATATTTTGGCAAAATCAAAAAACCGTCCCTGGCAAACTATCTCAGAAACACATTGGATACGGCCATTTTCTTGTTGCGTAAAAATTTTTCAGAAAAAATTTTGGTCGATAATTGTGGCTACTTTTGGTAAGTTTGCAGCCAATACAAACTAGGTAGACACGTTTCAGTGATACCAAACGACGCAGAATATGTAGAGCTTCATTTTGATATGTGGTTTAATTCATAACTCTCAATATTGAGTAAGTTACAGCTCTCCAAAGTGGACTGAATGTAAGGGAAGTGCGACCTTAAGGTGGTGATTCCTTTTGGGCACATATTATTGGTTGACGGTCCAAATCAGGATGAAATTTGATGAAACTTTCCAAAATAAGTTCTTTTAGCATTCTAACACCCTCCGCGCAATCCCGCTTCAAAACTTCAACGTTTCCGTTCAGGGCGGTTTTTGCCGCTTTTTGACAATTAGACAGCAGTTGCATAGCTATGACTATATTCATTCGAAAGATCTTGTTGAGCTCTACATTTTTGCTTTTTAAAGCACCTTTCTAGCGTTTCTCTATAGTGAGATATGACTGATTTTCTTATTTTGGCGTTGAAAACTTGTCATTTTTGCAGAAATCAAATAATCCGCCATTTCTTGAGCTACGCAAGCCGTAAAATTAAACGAATGGAGTCAGTTTGATGGTCACTTCGAGGCCGATTATTCGTGGCGTTATTATATATCTTCTAAATGCTATCCTGTACGCTGGTATCATAAAAAATGTACTTTTTGCAAAAACATTACCAAATTTTTCCAGCGATTGTGGAGCATTTACTATGCATGATAGAGAGTTGCCACTTACTAGACATGTTTTACACAAAAATACCCAGGGACCCTTTTTTAGTTGCCCCGATTGCTGCTTTCTAGCTAAAGTGGTCGCTTGCTAAAGTTGGGAAAAGTAGGCAAAAACCGGGTTGCACATACATTTTAGCTAATATCTCCATTACGAAGAGCGGTTTCATAATAACTAAAAAAGGGTCCCCAGGTATTTCATACAGGTATCGAATGGTATAATCGATGCCTCACGAAAAAATTTACTTCAGTCTGCAAAAAATCTGGAAAATTAAAGTACTTCGAAAATGCAGTAAAATAGTTTCCGAAAACTGAGGCTAGTTTTCTTGCATTTATTAGAAAGAAAAAATGTTGCGGTCCATTTTGATATAAAAATGGCTTCTTAACTCCAAGTAATGAATGAGTACCGTATTATGCCAAACAGTGGCCCATGGGCGTTTTTTCAGAATCGGCAATTTCAGATTTGATTTTTGTAATCCAAAAAACTGCCCACCCCCCGAAAAAACGCCCATGGGCTATATTTTGGAAACCGTCTTATAATTACAGCTTTGCCAATTTTCCATAAATTTGATAAATTTCTACTGACAAGCTGCTCGGCACGTGTCAGTTGCTCATAATATGTCTATCCAAAGAACCGAAGATTGATTATAAGCCTTAAAATAGGTTAAATAGTGACAACTTTATTCACGAACTTTTAATTTTCTAAGTCATGAAAGTGAGCATTGAGAAATCCAAAAAAGCGCCCACCCCCCGAAAAAACGCCCATGGGCGTTTTATTGGGTGGGCCACTGTTTGGCATAATACGGTAATAAGGGTTCAAAGTTGATGTCTCCAAAAGGAATCACCACCTTAAAGCAAAGAACTCTAGCGAATAGGTATTGATAAAATGCGCAATTGGACGGTGTATCGATTGACTATAAATACGCCGAAATTGTCTGTAAGATTTGGCAGTAATTTTGAAAAAACTGATTTCTTCAAAAATGGCCATTTTTTGACCCCAAAAATGGTTTTTGGCTTATACTGCCTTAACCACAACAGGTAGCTCAAAAGTTGTAAACGCAAAAATGTTCATTTTGGTGTCCTCTTTCCAGCCAGGACAACCAATCCGGTGTAGCGACCACGTACTCAGAGAATAAGGGCAAAAACCAAAACTTTCTTATCTTTACACCTAAAAACCCGGGGCTGGTCCCAGAATGTTAAAGAGCACGAAAATAATGTGTTTCAAAAGTTTCATCAACTTTCAAGAAGAATTGAAGCTTGCAGGGTCGAAATTACATAAAGCGATACCAGCACCTTAAATTTACTATAATTAATCGCATAATTGGAGCTAACAAGAACAACATAAATAGATTAACATGATACACATTGTAACGTAATGTAATGTAGTAGTTTATATATATAGCGTCCACTGTTCAATTCAATTCTGCGCATCACCGCGGTTGGAGGGTTTGGTTTGTGTGTGAACCTAAGCAATAACAAATATATAAATTGATTTAAGCTGGTAAAAATATCATTTATTTGTTTTAAGAGTTATTAGCAGTATCAAAGTTACAACACATTAGCCATCAGTTTCCTTTTATTAATTAATTAGCAACTAATAGCCCCAAGTTAAGCCTGTCCAGTTTCTGCAGACAGCTGATCCTAACACTATGTATTAACAAGAGTACATAGTAGATAAGAGTGTGACAGCTGGCATGCTTTGTGTTATCAGCTGTTGTAGGTACATGCCTAAGCGCTAACGGTTGACCCCCCTCCCCGGCCACAAATTTGTACCTAGTTACCCTCTCCCACACGTGTATAGTCAGTACACGTTTCTGTAAGCTCACTCGCCGTATCTTTGCGATTGCGTGTTAAGCTCGAAAACACAACGCCTGCCTGCGTCTAAGTTGTGTTTGCTTCGAGCTTTAGAGCGCAGAGATAGCGTTCGAATTTCTTTGAAGTGAACCTACACGTTTGGGGGGCAGCCGTTAGCGTGCAAGCATGTACCTGCAGCTGTTTACAGCAACAGTACACAATACAAGTGTCATACGCTATGTATTATCAGTTCGTTATATCCTCAGCACGCTATCGGCTAGCACCCCCATTAATCCCCTACCCCTCCGTGACCACGCCAATGTACATGTACGGAGTCTAAACCCAAAGGGAGGATCGGGGTCTATGTTAGTATACTTACATGTTAAGCTCGGCGGAAGCCCGAATCCGATTTGTGTAGGGTCTAAGCTAGCATGATTTACATATTATGTATAAAATATACAAACACGATCCCGATCCCTCGTTTGCACCTCGTCTCGTACATGCATAGCTGCGGCGTGAAGGGGGTCTGGTTTATAGAGGGACAGCCGACAGCGCGCATCGAATGTAGCGAGCTCGTAATACAGCGTATGAGGATGGCCGTACTCTTATTATAGGGGGGGCGCGAGAGCGACCCCCTATAATATGGGTGTAAAAGGCGCTGCGCGGCCCCATGAGACTCGTTCGAGCACCGTGCCAGCTCAATACTGAACGAAACTCGGCAAGTTTGGTATCGTTGGAATCTACACGACGAGTACAACAAGTTGCAAAAAAGTTTTGGTCAAAATTTTCAACTTTGAAAATTTTCACTTCCGGACAAGTTAGGTCCGTTTGTTTTTTTCTGTATTAGTCACGCTTGGAAAAGGGCTATTTGTGCAGAGGTGTTTGAAAGATGTGGACATTTTCAGCCGGAAAGGTTTATATTTCTGAATGCCGATATGGTCCCATGTGCCCCGCGCTATATTTTTTGCTGCCCGGCCCGGCATGCCACCTGTGCGGCCGGCCAAAAGTGGCCTCACGGCGTTTTTGGCCAAAAAACGGCCATTTTGTGTCACGCCCACAGGGCTCAGGGAACAAGGTAGAGACACGCGGTTTGTTGCATGAACAAGTACGGAGGGGATACTAGTGCATAACGTTGGCCGATTTTTGATGTAGGCACTGGACCGTTCAGGCGGCCGGCCTAAAGTTGGTCCGGCCAAATGGCCATTTTGGAAAGATTTCAAAGTCCCAACTCCGCAGAAAATAGTCAAAAATAGGCCTAAATATGCTGTTTTGGGCCATATAGTGGGACGCATATAAGGGTTATCGGGGTCGCTGAACACGATGAGCATAGTCGCAGCTCTGTGCAGTGCTGCTATCGTGCTGTACTATTATGCAGCAACCATAGCACGCTGTCTGTAGACTTACTGTAAACGGCTAAACATATGAAACTTGGTGAAAATTATGTCTGTAGTAAGGGGGAACTGTAGCTATGTTAGTTGGTGCACTCTCTAGCTTCCACCGTGCTGTAGTACTGTCCCAAACACAGCACCGTCGATAACAAGTTATTCATTAGTCACTGGTATTTGAAATTGGGCATACAGATAGTTTAGGACATGACAAACTATTATAGATACGTTTCGTATACTTATTACGATGTTACTATGTGGTTGCGCTGCAGTAGAGTGCTGCTCAAGTATAGCACGGCCTATAACTAGCTACAGGTAAGTTGCAATCGTCCGAAATTTTGCACACAAGTGCGGCAGAGCATTGCAAATCATGCCGTATGAGTTGCCTTCACCGACAGTAAAGTTTGCATCTGGTTGCGCTGCAGTAGAGTGCTGCTGAAGTACAGCACGGCCTATAACTAGCTACAGGTAAGTTGCAATAGTCCGAAATTTTGCACACAAGTGCGGCAGAGCCTTGCAAAGCGTGCCGTATGAGTTTCCTTCACCGACAGTAAAGTTTAAATCTGGTTGCGCTGCAGTAGAGTGCTGTTGAAGTACAGCACGGCCTATAACTAGCAACAGATGAGTTGCAATTGTCCGAAATCTTGCACACAAGTGCGGCAGAGCATTGCAAATCGTGTTTTATGAGTTTCCTTCACTGACAGTAAAGTTTGCATTTGGTTGCGCTGCAGTAGAGTGCTGCTGAAGTACAGCACGGCCTATAACTAGCAACAGATGAGTTGCAATTGTTCGAAACCTTGCACACAAGTGCGGCAGAGCATTACAAATCGTGTTTTATGAGTTTCCTTCACTGACAGTAAAGCTTGCATTTGGTTGCGCTGCAGTAGAGTGCTATATGCTAAATACAGTAACTAAAACTATTGCAGCCATGGGTACTGGATGTTGGATTTCTGTCAAAATAGAGAAAAAGGAAGAACTTGGAACTTTTCAAGCTTCATTGTTCTGTACTTTCGGTTGACGATTAATGATTGGCGGAATTTTTAAAGTTTCTTTCACACAGCTTTAACGTTTTTGCTTTTTACTGAGAACCTTAAAAATGAAATAGGACAAGTAATAAAAATGCTCCGGTGGAGCATGAAAAATGCAATATGGGTGACATTCGGTTGTAAATGGACAGAGGACTAGGTTTTAAAACGTTAATATGGGAGGGGCAGGTTGTAAATGCCAGGAGGACTAGGTTAAAAGCGCACTAATATGGACCAGCTTCGCTGAACAACCCATATTCGCGGTCACTCATGCTCCACTCCACATGACATACGAGTAATATCTACATTCTTCAGCTTTCAAATCCAGCGGGACGATTTTGAAATATTAAAGCTTATTCCAAATCAACAATGCAGTTCTGATAGAAAGGTGTTCAAGGTGTTTTTTCTGCACTGTCAGCGCAGAATCTTGTATTAAGTTGATGCGAAAAGCAGTTGACATTATGTACGTGTATTATTAAGTTGTATAATAAGGAGCACGGCCACATATACTTGCAGGCCATGCTGACAAATCGTACAATTTTCCGAAGAACTGCCAATAGCAATATATAGCAAGCAGCAGCCGATAGAAACTCTGGACAGTTTTCGCGAATATGGGTTGTTCAGCGAAGCTGGTCCATATTAGTGCGCTTTTAACCTAGTCCTCCTGGCATTTACAACCTGCCCCTCCCATATTAACATTTTAAAACCTAGTCCTCTGTCCATTTACAACCGAATGTCACCCATATTGCATTTTTCATGCTCCACCGGAGCATTTTTATTCTTGTGTATTATGTACTCTTGATAACCGGCCAGTTGTCACACTCGTATGTATTACGTACTCTTGGTATTAATAAGTCAGAGTAAGTCATTGCTCGAGAAAGGTTTGGAACGGGATAAACTATTTTGTAATCATATATATGTAGTGCCGCCTCGCCAGTACACTTAGCAAACAATTGCCTCTACATCAACAACCATTGTGTCTGACGCGCCTAAGTTAACCTTTCAACAACCGTGTAAGAAAATTTATAATTGTCATAATAAGCGTAGATGACATGATTATAGAGACGTACTTTCACTGTCTCGTCAATTAAACGAAACTGGAATGGCCAATTAACGTTATAAAGGAATGGTCTATGATCATAGCGATTATCATCAGGACTGTAGGATTCAGCGTGATACGATGGAGTTAATACCGTCATCTTGTGACGATTCATGGCGTAGCAACGAAAGAAATGCTTCACTTTCTCGGCAATCTGCAGTAAATAGTTAATAACATCTCTACAATCCAAACTGTTAGAAAAGCAACTGCCACCTAATTGTATACACTTGTTTAGAGCTTTTGGAGAAACAGAGAATTGAGATCAGTCTTGAACTATTTTTTGCAGCTAACCTCCAAATTTTCTGTCTATAGTTAGTATATACTTACGGGACTAAATTACGAAATGCGCGTGTAGAACACAAATTTGACTAATTTAATTAACCTCAACTAATCTCCTAAATTTGCTGACACATTACAATATACAAATCTCAACCAGTTTTAGAATTTTCGGTTGAAACAATCAGTGGTACCAAAATGAAGTTGCATTCAATCCAACTTGAAGAAGCCATTAAACCTGACTGGACTTCATTGAGATAAATGAACTTTGGCTTGGTTTAAATTCAAACCAGCGGATTTGACTATAGTGATGATAACCACCTGCATTCAATTGTACTAGGAGTTCAATTGATATTTTGAAATTTGATATTTGATAAGATCAGCTCAATCACAAATTGCAAAAACATTGAACTTTGAGCTTTGTACTGCGGATAGATGAACTTCACAACATACCACAGACGGGTCATGGATGTTCTCCCACTCGTCCAACAATTTACAAAACATTGAATAAGGACCGCAACGAGACGGATTCCGTAGGCGTCCAAAAACGGACAACTCATCGTAGGTCATACCCATATCAACCTAAAACCAAATCAATAAATATTCCTATAAGAATTATTGTCCGAATTAATTTGCAATCATTCATTATTAACTTCCACTTCCACATCGTTCAATACAACATTGGCTGTGAATCACTGAATCATGATACATTTACAATTATGTAAAACTAAGACATTAAGGACAAATAAATAAGTCAGGCATTTATGAAGGTTCCCAAGCAAATAGATAATATAGGCATGTGTCCGATTAAACTGCAGAAAGCGCAGACAGCTTTAGGAAAAACAAATTTCTAATTTACATCAGCTGATATACAATTGCTATTAACTAACAGAAACTAAAAATAATCTAATTTTTAAAATTTGTATTTATCATACACATTACACTAATTTGTTTAACGGTTGTTTAAACGGGTTTTAATATAGTTTACCTCATCCAGTTGTACAAGTTGGCCATTTTGCAAAGGTTCTAATTCAGCCGTCGGTGGAGCCTCCAGAATCCTGCAAGACAGAAGAGGAGACAAAAACTCTTCTAATCCAACTATTGGCACACAGCTTAATAGAATATAACTCTTATTTTTATGTTTTAAACATAGGGAAGCAATAGCATACAAACTGTTTAAAAACAATAGCAGAAAGTGCAGAGACAAAGAACAATGGTTGATTGATTGACAAACAAACAACAATTTTTTAAATAATGGAGTAGTAAAACTTGACAAAATGCCTTCTTTTAGCAGAAAAAACAATTAAACACAAACGATTCCACTGACAACCATTATTCTAACCCGTCCAGGGAGGTCAAATTGAACTGTTGCCGACAATACACCAAGAATCGGCCTAAGTCCACTTTGCTGATTCCACCTATAGGATTTAGGTCTGCTGATGAGCAGTCATATTTAGTCATGTAACCGCGTAGACTGAAAACAATAAAATACCCAGGCGACGTAAGATAACTCTATACTTTTATCGTAAAATTCATAATATAAATTATAAATAAAAAACCATACGCTTTAATAATTGCCTTCAAAGAGAAACAGAGAAACTTAGGTTTCTTTTCAAAAAGAAATAAAAGTAAGCACCAACTACTCGACAAGTTTACAGGTGACCAGGCGATTCATCAACTTCCACTCAATTTCAAGAGCACATAATTTCTTCTTGAAAGAGCTTCACAAATCCGAAACAGAACTCAACAAACTTAAATTAAACAGTTTAATTTTATTGTCTGAATATAGCTGTGATAAAAGAACCTTTCATCCACATTGGCACTGGCAAGAACCAAAAGTGAACCTGAGCGTTTTCTGGACCACAGCAGAAGTTGAGCAAATAAATAAGAGATAACCATGCGAAGCCGGGCCTAAAACTGAGGATCTTAAATTAAGTTACTCCTTGAAAATTAAATCCGACTTTCGCCCAGCACATCCAATTGGACAACCAAAGGTCTTTCAAAACCATTTAAAGCAATAAACGTGTACTTATTGCGCTCGACGTTTTTAGACGATTATCCGGTACTAAACTGACTCAACTTTAAGGGCATGGCTGATCCTGCTTTCTACTTTTATCTTCAGTTTTGTCGAACTTGGACATCCATATACTGGTAAAAAGAAAGTAAAGGTAACCCAGGAGATCTCCACCCCTGCTTACAGGGTATTTTTAGGGATTTTTTTCCGGGGCGGGCCCGGGGGGGGGGGAAAAGAAATTTTCGAGGGGGGGGAAGATTTTTTGCCAAAATGAGCCAAAAATAGGTATTTTTTGGCGTATTTTGCATGGTGAAACACAAAACATTCTCAAAAATGCCAGGATTTAAGGTATAAATAGTCATTTTTACGAAAAAATCTCCGGCGAAGTCGGAAAATTTTTGAAAATTTGACCATTTTTGGAAAAAATGTAGACCTCATTAAGGAGGCAGACCAAAATCCCGGGGGGGTTTCGGAGGGGGGAAGGCATTTTCGGGGGGGAGGTCAATTTCGGGGGGGGGCCCCGCCCCCCCCCTGTAAAAAATACCCTGGCTTATGGGAAAAGGGGTGCCGGTGCTCATCCCCGGATACATACACAGTCGTAGAGCTGGGAGTGTCACGACAAATGATGGAAGGGGGCGCCGGCCGTTCAAGACGCTACGAAAAGAAATCAAAATTATATCACTGGTATTTTCTGAGAGCTGAATTATTTTTATTAAATTCTTGAAGTTGAA
This sequence comes from Trissonchulus latispiculum, assembly GCA_030248195.1. Taxonomy (NCBI): domain Eukaryota; kingdom Metazoa; phylum Nematoda; class Enoplea; order Enoplida; family Ironidae; genus Trissonchulus; species Trissonchulus latispiculum. The sequence continues at coordinate 31,879 of JASAND010007195.1, read as the reverse complement.
GGCAACATGAACGCTAGTTGAATGCGGGAGAGATATCCGTGAGAGCAACTATAGAATGGCTAGCGAAGCACTTCGATTAGAATGTATCTGCCGTCAACAATTCTGGAAACGACAGCTACCTAGTATAACCGAAAAATTTAAAGTATAAACCTGAACATTTTGAAGAGCAAGATTTTCTCGTTTCTCTCCACCATTCACACGAAAACGCGGCATCAATTGAGTTGCTCCCTGGAAGATACCAATAACAGCGGATACGGCAGTATCGATGGGAAACGAAAGGTGATAGCTATAAAAGCAAACGATGCTGAGTTTCTTCACATAATATTTCGACATTATATCAAAATATGACAGAATTTATCAAAATTGGACCACAGGCATTTTAATAATTGCAGTTCCCCCTTTACGAAATGGAGTTGCGAAGAGAATCATCTGACTTTCAACTACGGCCTTTTTCAAATCGAACCTGTGTACATTTCAATACTGCAAAATAAAATGAAAATGCTCAGCCTATTTTCTGGTCATTCAATCTAAAGATTGTTTCACTAAATGGCATAAACTGGGATTGAACTATATAGTTCAACTTTCTGTAAACGTTTCGCTCAGTGGAACGGTATGTTTTTCTTTTCCAACTATTGCTTTTTTGAAACAACAACATCTACATAATACTTGGTAGCTATGCACTTATCGTCGACGCTTTAACTGCTTTAGATGACCCCCGCGCGCGAGGGTGTGATAATCTCCCAGCTACGCACTGGCCAGTCACCGATCACCAGGGAATATAAGAAAAAGTATTTGGACATACCCGACTATATGTTACCTATTTCCGGAGCTATATCAATTATTTTGATAGGGCATCTTGTAATACAGCATTGAAACACATAAAAATGTTCATACATGATTGTTGCCAATAATACAATTATTAGGCAATACATAGATATCGTAACATAAACTATATGAGTAGTGCATGCGACCTCTACCAGACTCAATTCTCACACACGCGGCTCATCAGTGGAGGAGTGTGGAATTCAGTTTTTTAAAATACTTTTACAAAATCCCCCAAAAATATATACCAAAATTAGTTTCGCCGCCGGTCGCCTCAAACTAGTGAAAGTTAATTGACACATATATAAACATGAAACAAGAATTGTGTGACAACATAAAAACCTAAACAAAAACGTCTATTTAGAAATGTGTATCCAAGAATTTAATGGTGAAATGTCTAAAAGGTTATTAAAATTGTTGTGTTTACATGACTTCAAAAAGTAGCGTTTTAAGCTTCGTGTTTTATAATTCTTTTGTTTAAGCTTCAGACACACTTCTCTAGAAATTTTTAAAAAATCATCAGAATTGCTACACAAATTTGAAATTCTAATAATTTCATTAGCAAAAACGTTGTAACAGCAGAATTTGGAAATATTGTTATCTATTTCTGGCAAACTAACAGCGTTGAACGAGAAAAATTTTCTTTTATCAAAAACCGAAGTTATAAATTTTCTATTTTCTAGGGAATATCTCCACAGGATTGGCAAAGAAGACAGCCCGGACTGTAGATTGTGCAACGAAGAGGAGGAAAGTGTTGGCCATCTCTTGTCGCGGTGCCCAGCCACAGCCACGACGAGAGAAGTAGTGTTCGGGGTTCCTTTACGCCTCGTATTGCATGGCATATATTTTTCTAGTTATGACTGCATTTATTATACAGGAATGGACATGGAGTGCTGTTAGCTAAGGGAAACGGCATTTAAATAATACTTTACTGCATGCAGTAAATCAAAACCAGAAGCATTAGCAGAGAAGAATAAAGTCAAACCGTGTTGCAATGAAGGAAACGTTCGAAATCATTGGAAAGAGGCGGGGGGTATGATCAAGCAAAAAGCTAGAGCCTTTTAAAATGTTAATCGTATGAAACCTCCGTTTTCAGTGCACTTTTTGCAAAAACTTTGGAAAATTTGGCCGTATATTTTATTGTGTAAATTAGTTTTTCACTGTGTAAATTTATTTTTTATGTAAACACACAGGATTTTACACAAAAACCCTGCTTCAATTACCTTCCAATTTGCTCAGCTAAGGCGGCCGCACGTTCTTGCGTCTCCGAGCTTGAGTTTACAGTGCTAAGGTAACAAGTGAAAAACAGTCTAGAGCAAAGCTCTCGCGGATCCACAGGCACATAGTCTGGAGCGCCGACAATGGTTTGAACATCGCTCAGAACTTTTAAATCTAAATTTAAAAAAACAAGCTGAAATAATAAGAGATACGTACCGTGTATCTGGTTAGAATGGTTTTGGCGTCAAAAATAACATTAAATAAAATATATTAGTAATGCAAGCTAGCTCTGCCAGACCAGAGTTCACGATACAGGCGGTTCATCAATGTAGCTATATGAAACTATTTTATTTAAAAATATACAAAAATAGAAATAAGCGGTGCCTGGGCTGGTGCAATTTAAATTTTGATTGAACCTTTCCTAGCCCAGACTACATGAAAACGATTTTTTGATTACTCTAACAGAATACCCTTTATCTGTTAAAATTTTAATAACAGTAAACTTCTAAAATAAAACTTCCTTTTCGTAATTCCGGTAAACAAACAAAGGAAATGATTTGCGTTTGTCATAAAGTGACGTAATAAATGTTTTGTTAAACACTTTAATTTCTACGTCCAAATACATTAGCTGTAATAGGACCAGAATATATCAAGTTTAATTCCCAGTCTGATGAATAGACATTTTTAAAGATTTTTAAAAAATACTCCTTTATTAGTGATGTCTTTACCAAAATGTTTTGTATTATTTTGACTTTATAGTTTCTACCATAATAGTACCAATTTAGCCATAAACGGAACACAATTTGTACCCATAGCAATACCGAGTTTTCTGACGGAAAACCATAACGCCGATAGAAAACTAGTGATTTTTTTCAGATTGCCTTAGTAGCCGCATTTTTGCTAGATATAGTTCGAAATTTAACAGGATTTTTATGAAACTTTGGTAGCAACTGGATAAAAGGTAATTGTTTATTACATAGTTTAACAAGGAAACCCATCTTTTTAGATTCATTAAAAATAATGTCTAAAATATTGAATTTCGAATCATTACACAATTCATAAGTTTCGGATGGAAATCCAGGATCTAATCTCATTTCCCTCCGTAGCATTGATTTATAAACATGCATAAATTAAACGGGCAGATTAGCTCTAGATACAGAATCAAAGCAATTAGTATACGTACTTTCAGTGTATCAGTTTCGTAGCAACAATGAAACAGCAAACTATAGAGAGGCTCAAGGAAATTCAAATGATTTCTAAATAAATTAATAATTAAAATGCATACCTTTTCCAGCCACAGCTTGACAGACAAGACGGCACATGCAGAAAACGATGCAGGCAACACTGGCGCTATCCCTACCTCCACTTAGAGGGAGAAAATATCCACCCTGGCCAGAACGCCGCAGAAAATCCCAAAGATAACAGGCAGGTCCCAATCTGGATAAAGGATATAAAAACAGCGACGCTGCAACAGTTCTACACGAAAGTTTGACAATACTTACAATAAAAATGTAAGAAACAAAAAACGTAGTCACGTTCATTTATATGAAAATGTACAGAATTAAAATATCAATGTTTGAAAACAAATCTTACGCTATTTCTTCTTCTGGCGAGTACAGTTTCCATTGAATGGGTTTAAGGATTGGAGCCTTTACATCAGTCACATCTGAGAGAGCATACTGTATTCTAATTCTCGGAAAAGGTGCAACAGCAGCAGCCTAAAAGCCAATACATTCTCGTGCTAAATTAATGCATTAACTGAATTGGGCAACAGACATTGCCGTTTATAATGTAGTTGCTGGAATTATTGTATCACCGTCAACTAATGCTAAGTCAAAACTCATCTAAGTTTATCAGCAAAACCTTATACCATAATCAACCCTTAAAGACTGTACAGTTTCTGGAGAATCAAAAAAGTGCGCTTGCAAGTACAAGTAATTATCAAAATAATTTCTACAGCAATGACGAGTGCATTACCGATGTATGTCTATTTACAAAATTACCTACTGCATGAGTTCGACTGCGAATTGAGTTTCTATACATTCGTATATCCTCAAGATCTACAGAATGTGATACAACTTCCTTAAATATTAAATATATAATGTACAAAGTCAGTCAATATTATTGATGATAGACGATAGCAGTAGCACATAATTGAATGACCAATCCAATTGCACTTAACTCCCTATACAAAATAACAAAAATAGCGAACAAAAAATGCAAGAACAATTCACTAATTTTTTTAGCCACCTCACATAAGTTGGTATTCCGGTTAACTGGCTTACTTCTAGGCCAAAATTTATGGGGGGGGGCTCGACGAAGCCCCCCCCCCCATATATGGGGAGGGGGCTCACCGAAAATGGGGGGGCATATTTTTTGACAAATTTTTAGGTTTTTTGCGTAAAAATGCTAAAAATCGCTAAAAAATAACTAATTTTGGGTGTTTTTTAAGCTAAAATAGTGGAAATTTAGGCAAAAATCCGGCGAAGCCGGAAAATTTTTTGAAAATTTTGGCTAAAAATGGTAAAAAATGGCAATTTTTGGGGTTATGGGGGGGAGGTCGGAATTTATGGGGGGGCTCCTCGAATGGGGGGGAGGTCGCCGAATGGGGCCCCCCCCCAGTAGAAGTAAGCCAGGTTAAGGGTAGTGCAACATGGGACATGTACATTTGTTAGAGGAAGTGGAATGCTGACACTGAATCATTACCATAACAATTATCCGAGGTGTTCTGGTTCTGGTGCACTGGTGTGTACGAGCATTCAAGGAAAGAGTGTAGAAGTGTTGTTGGAAATACAGTTTTATCTCGTGTTATGCACGCCCGCTCAGACTATGTAAAAATTATTACAATTTCAGCTAGATCAAATTCCTTTCCTCGAGCCACAACAAAACCATTTAGAGTGATAGAAGAGCATCCATTAAAATACAATCTATCACCATCACAACCTCTCTGATTGGCAAACATATAGACTCCACCACTCTGAAAATAAAAGAAGAGGCAGTCTTAGGTGCATTCATAGTCCCGAACGCATAGACACGAGCATCGACGCCTCAGATTGTAACATGCAGTATTTAAAATTAATTGTAGCATATTCATGCTCACGAACGCATGCAGACGCTTACATATACGCGCGTCTGCTTGCGTCTGGAACTATGAATGCAGCATTAGAAAGCGCTTTCACCAATCTACTCAATATACTGCCAGAGCATTTCAACATTTCCTGCAAATCCTTTGATCCACAAATAGGTTTGTAGAAAGACAATGCTAAAGCAACAAGTCACTTATGATTTCGGCGTACACCTACTTTACTGCTGCTGAATATAGTTTACGGTTACGGTTACACGCTGTTAACTGAGGGCTGGCTGTACCGTCATTTTCGCTGTTTTAATCAACACCAAATTCTTAAATTAATATAACACTCTCACAAATTAATATAAACACCTTCTTGGTGGCATCCTTAAAAAGATCAATTGCATAATAGGTCTTTCGAAGTTCATAATGGCTGCCGCTGGAGTTGCAGATGATTTCCACTCCATCAAAACCCATATCTATGTGTGGACTTAAAAAAGTATATATTACAATGTAGTGGTACATCCTTACTTAAACATTTTTACTAATTGGAACGTCTATTAGAAAATCCAAAGTCTACAATAAGTAAGTGGGACAATAAATTTTCACATCAGAAGCCAGAATTTAAATATATAGCCTAATCTTTTTCTGCTACAAATTAGGAGACGAGATTGAATGCAAAACACTGAGACTAGCAATATTAAAATAAATTACGCGTACAAAGAACACATTTACATGTATGTACCTATTGGAAAACCAAAGTTCTTCACAAATTTCAAAACCAATACAAGTGTCCAAAGTTGAGATCACTCCGTCACCAATGGGACAACTATCCTACAAACCAAGCTCAAACTTACAATGCGTACAGCTGACGCTAGCTCAGATCAAGAAAAGAGGAAAATGGAGGGTCGGAACGATACATAAAAAAGAAACAAATACTATAACTACAAGAAACAGTTATATAATTTACATTTACTGTCTTCTTCTTTCTTATTGCATGGTCACAGCAATGAAGAAAATTAACATTTTCTGTACACTATTTGATGTACATTTGTGCACAGACGTGGATTTTAGCTTTTCCGTTCTGCTTTTCCGTTCTGCTTTTCCGTTCAATGTGCATGAATAAGCATGAGCCGAACCAGTATCATAATCAATGTCAAAATCTTTTGGTTTTCAATCAAATTTTGGTTTACCCGCAATATGTACAAAAACTTAAAACATCCCAGTCTATTTATTCGCTAATCCAATGACATTTTTAGTGGGGGCGAGGCACTTTCGCAACTCCCCAACTTTTCGGCAAGCTCCCCCGTTTTTTGGTGGTAAGTCAAAAGTGTGGAAAAGGTATGTACGTTTTCGACGTCTAATTTTCAAAAGTTTTCTTAGGTTTTCGTCAATTTAACGACTTACAAGCACATTTTAAGCTTAAAAACAGCGAATTCATGCGTTCTTACATTAAAAAAGCCAATATATCGCTAAAAGGTTAAGTATATTTATTTATACATTGGGATTGCCCCACACCTTTCAAAGCTTCGTCCCACTTCTCTTTCCCGAAGGCGGGCTTTCAAAACCCTAAAAATGGAAGATTCATGCCTGCTCGGTAATTTCCTGAATCATTCTGGGAAGATAAAATGTTTCCAATGATTTAGGCTTCTTCCATGTAGAGAACCACCGACTTTCACGAAAGTTTCCGTCATCACAGAGAGCTTGTTTTGGCCGGATAAGCAGAATTTTTCTAAATAGCAAGTAGAATTTAAAAAACTCATTCCGTCATGCAAGACATTACACATACTATTAAAATTGTTTGAAAGATACTCCATAATTTTGTTAAACTTTAAATAAATTAGTTCTAACTAACTCCTGTAGGAATACATAGTTTCTTTAAAGCAACCCCCAAAATTAACCTTTGCACGTTTTAAACTAAGTATTATATTAACAAGCAGGAAAAATGCTCCTTGCAGTCGCATGTAAAATGCAATATGAGCTATGAGGGTCAACATTTAAATGTGTCAAGGACAAGATTTAAAACGTCTAATATGAGCCAGCATCTAAATCGGTAAAGGACAAGATGTAACTGGCTAATATGAGCCGCTACGTTTCTCTTGGGCTCATATTGACGCTCGCTGCCGTGGTTTCAACGGCTTAACATCACGACATCATACCATTTTGCCTACAGACTTTTTACTTTTATTCCCAAGTCTTTGAACAAATCCTCACCGTTTTGCGTATATAATATCAATAGCTTCATGTAATGTTTGGTTACAGATGTCTTGCCTGAATCTAATTTTGCCAGCTCAAACACCGAATTTAAGGTATCTGAACACTTTATACAGCTAAAGTTCTCCCCTTTAAAGTTGAATTAGGTGGTATATATTTGGCATATACCAGTTTTGAAACACTGAAATACTAGAAACAAATGTATAAAGCTGCTGTAAACCGGTATAGTCTTCGCTATCGGCTCACTGTACATAGCATTTATACAACAAAATACACAATTGATCTGTAAAAATTTGATGTGTGCTTATCCACGGTGTCGTACGATTGACTTTACTTATTGTATCAAGAGCACACGTATGTCAGGACAATTATGCATGCGTATATGCGAATTTGAAAAGTGCAAAAGAGTTAACTCAACTTAGTATCCTCGCGTCAATATGAGCCCAAGAGAAACGTAGCGGCTCATATTAGCCAGTTACATCTTGTCCTTTACCGATTTAGATGCTGGCTCATATTAGACGTTTTAAATCTTGTCCTTGACACATTTAAATGTTGACCCTCATAGCTCATATTGCATTTTACATGCGACTGCAAGGAGCATTTTTCCTACTTGTCCTTCTTCCAATTTTTGGGAGCGCCGCCTTATTAAGGCTCCGAAACTCCGAAAAACGCTGTTTTAGGTGGTATCACCAATTCGCATGTCCAATAACATTTGTATGCAAAATCGTAGCGTTCCAGCTATCTCCAGTAGCTTGAACCAGGAACTGGTTCAACTTTGAACCAGATCTGGCCAGCCTTGGGTCGGATCCCCAAAATAACACCACCAGCAGATTCCCCATACACAATAACCTTTGTATGCCAAATATCAGCCTTCCAGCTATCTCCAGCAGCTTGAACCAGGAACTGGTTCAACTTTGAACCAGTTGAACCAGATCTGGCCAGCCATGGGTCGGATCCCCAAAATAACACCACCAGTGAATTCCCCATGCCCAACAACCTTTGTATGCCAAATATCAGCCTTCCAGCTATCTCCAGTAGCTTGAACCAGGAACTGGTTCAACTTTGAACCAGATGAACAAGATCTGGCCAGCCTTGGGTCGGATCCCCAAAATAACACCACCAGTGAATACCCATGCCCAACAACCTTTGTATGCCAAATATCAGCCTTCCAGCTATCTCCAGCAGCTTGAACCAGGAACTGGTTCAACTTTGAACCAGTTGAACCAGATCTGGCCAGCCATGGGCCGGATCCCCAAAATAACACCACCAGTGAATTCCCCATGCCCAATAACCTTTGTATGCCAAATACCAGCCTTCCAGCTATCTCCAGTAGCTTGAACCAGGAACTGGTTCAACTTTGAACCAGATGAACCAGATCTGGCCAGCCATGCGTCGGATCCCCAAAATAACACCACCAGTGGATTCCCCATGTCCAATGACCTTTGTATGCCAAATATCAGCCTTCCAGCTATCTCCAGTAGCTTGAATCAGGAACTGGTTCAACTTTGAACCAGTTGAACCAGATCTGGCCAGCCATGGGTCAGATCCCCAAAATAACACCACCAGTGACTTCCCCATGCCCAACAACCTTTGTGTGCAAAAGATCAACCTTCCAGCTATCTCCTGTAGCTTGAACCAGGAACTGGTTCAACTTTGAACCAGTTGAACCAGATCTGGCCATCCATGGGTCAGATCCCCAAAATAACACCACCAGTGACTTCCCCATGCCCAAAAACCTTTGTGTGCAAAAGATCAACCTTCCAGCTATCTCCAATAGCTTGAACCAGGAACTGGTTCAACTTTGAACCAGATGAACCAGATCTGGCCAGCCATGCGTCGGATCCCCAAAATAACACCACCAGTGGATTCCCCATGTCCAATGACCTTTGTATGCCAAATATCAACCTTCCAGCTATCTCCTGTAGCTTGAACCAGGAACTGGTCCAACTTTGAACCAGTTGAACCAGATCTGGCCAGCCATGGGTCAGATCCCCAAAATAACACCACCAGTGACTTCCCCATGCCCAACAACCTTTGTGTGCAAAAGATCAACCTTCCAGCTATCTCCTGTAGCTTGAACCAGGAACTGGTTCAACTTTGAACCAGTTGAACCAGATCTGGCCAGCCATGGGTCAGATCCCCAAAATAACACCACCAGTGACTTCCCCATGCCCAACAACCTTTGGTGCAAAAGATCAACCTTCCAGCTATCTCCAGTAGCTTGAACCAGGAACTGGTTCAACTTTGAACCAGTTGAACCAGATCTGGCCAGCCATGGGTCGGATCCCCAAAATAACACCACCAGTGAATTCCCCTTGCCCAACAACCTTTGTATGCCAAATATCAGCCTTTCAGCTATCTCCAGTAGCTTGAACCAGGAACTGGTTCAACTTTGAACCAGATGAACCAGATCTGGCCAGCCTTGGGTCGGATCCCCAAAATAAAACCACCAGTGAATTCCCCATGCCCAACAACCTTTGTATGCCAAATATCAGCCTTCCAGCTATCTCCAGTAGCTTGAACCAGGAACTGGTTCAACTTTGAACCAGATGAACCAGATCTGGCCAGCCTTGGGTCGGATCCCCAAAATAAAACCACCAGTGAATTCCCCATGCCCAACAACCTTTGTATGCCAAATATCAGCCTTCCAGCTATCTCCAGTAGCTTGAACCAGGAACTGGCTCAACTTTGAACCAGATGAACCAGATCTGGCCAGCCTTGGGTCGGATCCCCAAAATAACACCACCAGTGAATTCCCCATGCCCAAAAACCTTTGTATGCCAAATATCAGCCTTCCAGCTATCTCCAGTAGAGAAGTTAGTAACTGATTTGCCTACCATTATCTAAAAAACTAGGTATACCGCTTTTCGAATACAGTTTAGAAGGTTGTAGAATCAATCACTGGAAAACGTACAATCGTAATGTCTATCTGAAAAACTAATAATACGTGCTAACTGACAGGTTTCATGCACTGCAGAACATACACGCACTCATACCGGTTACGTGCAATCACTTGCTGACCACTCTGCCAGACTGATATAGGTGAGGGCGGGCGTCATCAGTGGCGTACCCTTCACCTATTGCAGCTTTTGGGCTTTTGGTTCCCCCGTCAAACTTGAAGAAAAGCGTTTCTGCCCTGTGGTCTTCCATTCACACGTGTGGTTACACATGAATGATTACACACAGTGCTGTACTTATACACAAAACATTACGTATATATACATTGAGTAATATACGAATCTGATTACTGTACATTATCATTGATTTCAGAGAAAATTTCATCAATTAAACAATCATACTTGATATTTAATTCTTTATTCTTAATGCATTTATGCAGAAGTGTAAGTACAATATTAACAGGGTAATCTTTAGATTTAAGCATTCTAACAAATTTAATACATGCAGTGACAAATCCATTCTTTGTGGATATTATCGCAGCATATCTAGCAAACTCGTTGTAAACCGCGTTATGTTTACAACTGAGGCTAATGTTGCTTTCATAACTAGGAAATCTAATTGACTTAAAATTAAAATTATCTCTTTTGTCATAAATGTCAGTAACAAATTTATTATTAATTACAGATATTTTAATGTCTAATACATCTGCACATTGATTACTGTTATTCATTTTATTTAAAGTCAAACAGACCGGATATATATCCGGATTAACTTGATTAGCATGGTTATGATCATTAAGGAAGGTCATATCGTCCTGATACCTATATGCCTGCTTGAGTTTTTCTAAAGACTTAAATTCCTTATTTTTATACAGATTAGTAGTATATTTATATTCATAAGATAGAAGAGTTAAATTAGCTATAAAAGGAGCTGCATTAGTTCCCATAGGGATGCCAATATCTTGCTTACATATAATATCTCCTAAAACAAAGTAGCAACTATTTAGCAACCATCTAATCATATCCATAATAGTATCCTTTCCAGCCAGTATACCTTTATTAGTATTGAATCCCCAAGCAGCCGATCTTTCATACAGAATAAGCTTACGATTAGATTTACCAAATGCAATGTTACAAACTGATTCAAGGGAAGTTAAGATTTCCGGATGTGGTAGTGAAGTATACAATTGACCAAAATCAAACGTATTAACAGTTCTTGCTCTGTTATTACGATTTAAACCATGTATATCATTTAATATATTACTGTTACTATTAATTATCCAGAAAGGGTTATAGACACGGGAGTACCTAGTAATGGCACTTGTATAACATTTAACAGAATGTTGTATTCGCCTTAACGCATGACCTAGTCTTATTGATAATGGGCTGGTACAGCTGTTGGCGCTAGCAATTATAGTTCTGAAGCCAACAGGAGATTTGTGAAACTTAGGGATGATTTGAATAAAGGGCAAGTTAAGGTTATTGCTAGGTACACTTATTCCAAACTGTAAACAATCAGACTTTACCTTAGCAATTATGTTATCAGTTGTATCATTAATTAAGGTATAAGTATTATTATTATCAAAGATTCCTATTTCTTTAAGTAAACGATATACATAAAACTGTTTACATATTATGGCAAAATTTTGTGCCGCTTTATCAACCACAGTAAATACAAACTTGTCATGTAATTGAGAAATTACCTGTTTAATATTACTAGGAATATTCGTGTAATAGTTATGATTGCTGTTTCTTATCTGTTGACACAGTATACTGTTAACAGAATCTAGAATTGACCGTTTCCACAATGAATATTCGAACGTACAACCTAAATTTAGCAAAATTGTGCAAAAGATCAACCTTCCAGCTATCTCCTGTAGCTTGAACCAGGAACTGGTTCAACGTTGAACCAGTTGAACCAGATGAACCAAGCGAGATACGGCGTCGACAGTATGCTCATCGTGTTCAGCGACCCCGATTTACTATATATGGGTACCATCGCAAGGCCGAAAAACGCTGTTTTATATGGTTTACAGACCATTCTCTTTGTTGACAGCTTGAACTTGGGGCTGGTTCACTGTTGAACCAGCTGAACCAGATGAACCAGGCGAGATACGGCGTCGGCAGTATGCTCATCGTGTTCAGCGACCCCGATTTACTATATATGGGTACCATCCCAAGGCCGAAAAACGCTATTTTAGACGACTTTTTGACAATTTTCTGTGTTGCGACCTCGAAAAATTTCTAAGTCCAAACGTCGATTTTTCTATTTTTGACCATCTGTAAAAATCGACCCAGAGCGAAATTCGGAAATCAAACATAAACTTGATCTGGACCATCGCCTAGATAATCAAAAATTAGTATAGAAAAATTTTTCCTATGGGCCGTTTGAAAAAATCGGTGTGCGCAAAAATCGCCCTAAAAAAGTGGTCGATACAGAGGAAAAAAAACCCACTTTTAAACTTGTATCAAAAAGTCGATTTTTTCAAAGTTCATTTTTTCCGGGCAAGTTTGGCATCATTCGAAAGCTCTTGGCCTGGAGATTTCAAAAATGTAAACTTTAGCTCTCAACTCCCTACCGTTAATTAGTTATGGCTAATTAACAGTTTCCCAAATCCGCAAAGTGCCTTTATAGCTCATATTATGAGGGGCGCTCCGCGCACCCTCATGATAACAATCTATAGTTTTCAAACACTGATTTGAGTAAGTTATCGCTACAAGAAACGACAACTAAAATTTCAAATTCTTGGGCAGTTCTGAATAGATTTTTGAAATTATGAATGGCTGTAAACATTTTTCTGGACGCAATGACCTGAAATTAAAACCGTATGTTTATGTATAACCCCACGGAACATCTCAATAACAATATGAAAGGCTCCAATCTGAATGAAATCCGTTGAAGTAGAATTTTTGACCCTAGTAACAAAAATCATCGAAAACAAGTGTTATTGCTAAGAATTTTTCTAGGATAACTTAGAAATGATATCGATATCATATTTTACATCTGATTGGTCGTGAAAAACACTGAACAAGCTATCAATACTACAAATGGCAAAGAAGAAACGTACTTATTGAGTATGCATACACGACAATTATAAGCCACATTCTTGTGCATTATTGGCCTAAAATACAGTTGTACAGAAAAAGTACAGTGGACGTATATAGCATCCTGGAAGGCCAGTACTTCGATCAGCACGTGATGACTAAACACTTAATTAATCATTGAAATACCAAAATTAAGATGAAGACAATGCTTTATACAAATTGTTAAACAAACTAAAAGTGGACCATCTTGCAAAATAAATCACTAGAATTTGTTGTTGCCATACAAAACTAATCCGACGTGCTAAATTTAAAACAACTTAGTTTATACTGATGAAGACTTGAAACTCAGCCAACCAATTTGCATCTGACCAATGAAAGCTATCTATTTAGAGTACAAGTAAACAGAATGGAAAAGATGGTTCGCTTTGACGAGTTCCCAAAAGGTTTGTTAAATAAATCGAAAGGAGGTGAGGTTTAGTATCTGCCATTATTATGAATAAAACTCTAAGTCATTACCATAAAATTTAAGGTGGTGGTACCCCTTTCTGCAGTTATTTTTGAAACGCTACAACTTTCGTAATTTTTGGAGTTGGAAAGAGATTTATACACCATTGTAAAGCTAGCTTATAACGCAGGTTTTTTGTGCATATTACTGTGCATATGCACACTTTTTCCAAAATGCACACTCGAATTTAAAAATGCACACATAAATGCACAGTCAAATTTTGCTTCCGCTAACCACAAAATGCTCTAAAAAATTTCCAAAGTGCTTTAAATTTTAAAAAAAAGCTCTAGCTTTTAGCTGGGGGCTGCCGCCCCCAGATCCCGCTTTTTCTTATGTACTATTCTTTGGTCACGACAACGTCGCAACGTGCATTGTTTTATTCTTCTTCACTAAAGCCACTAATTAATTATTGAATATTTTTGCTTTAGGTTGTAAGTATTTACACTGTGCGTTCCGTCATCGTCAAAAATAAACGGCTGGATTAAGCCAATTTCGCTTAAAGTATTTTTTACATTTTCTTCCTCGACAACGGTTGGATGCGTACACTGCTATCTCTCTTATTGCCGTTTGTTAATCTGTTAAAATGGTAAGAAATTGTTCATAAAAATTTCTTTCGTTTTCAATATTCCAAAAAACTTACAACTTCTGGGAGGCTCCGCCACTATCCTATCTTGACTTTATGTTCTTCACATTTTTGAGCTTGTATATATATATATATACATTAATATATAATAGGTTCACAGCATTGCAGATGTCAAAACTCGACACTTATATACGTTAGTTTGTATAGTTCTGCATTTGCCTAAATATCAGTATACGTGTGCTAACCAATTAAGATTTAAAATCGTCATCAAAACACCAATTAAAGCGTGGGATTCCAGTTGAAGTCAACAATGCGTAGAACACAAGATTACGGCCAAAAATGTACGTTATAGTGCAAAATAAGCAATTTTTTAAAAATGCACACATTTTATTCCAAAATGCACATTATTTTTAAAAATGCACAAAAATGCACACTTGTCCGCGACCAAAAAACCCTGTTATAACGAGTATATTATACACTCTTATATGGTGATATATGGTGATAGGAAATTTCGCAACTTTGCATTGAATTTTCTAGTAGAGATGTATGCGCATTCCAATCCGCGGGCAAGGCCGGGTGGACATTGGTTAGAGAGCCGGGCCGGGCCGAGAAATTTTTCAACTGCGGGCTGGGGCGGGCCAAAAATACCAAATATACTCTAGAAAATGTTCTGAAACCATTAAAATTAGCTAAACATTTACTCACTCTATTACATTACAGCAAAATATAACATTTCGTAGCATAACATAGCGTTTCCATGCTGCACTGAACTTTTTGAAATAACTTTGTTCATAAAATTTTGGAATTTTTCTTTTGAGGGGGCCGGGCCGAATTTTGCCAGCTTGCGGGACGGTCGGGCCGAAAAATTTTGCCAGTGGGCCGAGCCCGGCAGAGCAATATTCTGGAAAATATGTTGCCCGTGCTCATCTCTATTTTCTAGCAACTGGAGAAGTTTTAGCACTACCAAGGAAAATGTCCCTTCGCAATATGGGGAATGTTTATCATGCCAAAACTCCGTTGGGTAGTTTTGGAGAAGTCGATGTTCAAAGCGAAATCATAGCAATTTTGCCAAAAAATTGTACTGGCCAAATCTCTAGCATATAGCAATAAACTTCGCACATAAGCCTTGATGAAATGTGCCACTGGAAGGTACACCGATTGAGTATAAATAAACCAACTTTGTCATGAATTCTGAGTAAACGGATTTCTTCGAAAATGGACAATATTTTAGATCCCGAAATAGTTTCTTGCTTATAGTACTGACTTAACCATAAGAAACAGCTCAATGGTTATAAAAGCAAAAATGTTCATTTTGCGACCCTGTTTCCAGCCATAACAACCAATCCGGTGTGTCGACTATGTACTGAGAGAATAATGGCAAAAACTGAAACTTTCTTATCTTTTCTGTAAGGAATTTTCCCTTATAAATGAGGGACTGGTCGCGGAACCTGATAAAAAGCACCAAAATAACATATTTGGAAAGTATCATCCACCTTCATAAAGAATGGGAGCACGTAGGATCAAATTTGCATAAAGCGATACCAGCATCTTAATGAACAAAAGTACCCAAGTAAGTCTTAGCATACATGCCGACATCAAACAAGATATCTTGACAGATATCATTGTTCAAAAGTTTGGCCAAAATCTGCCAGGAATGTAAAAACGTATCAGCTTCTAGAAAGTGATCTTGGCACCCGTAACCAGGAATTTCAAGTTCTGGTCCAATTCTGAACCTGGATCCAGCTTCTTTCGCTCTGCGAATACCTAAAAATACGTAAACGGATAAAATGGTTAGTAAATTAAAACATTACTTATTCTGAGGCAGAGAATCCTACAACCATACGTATAGACAACTCGATGCCATATACCATGTCCACAGATTTGCACGACACAGTTTAAAGACCCAGTTCTCTCAAGTTTCTTGCTCAAGGCTAAAATATAGCGTTGTTATACCGAAATGTGGGAATCAAACCTTGAACCTTTTGGTACGGTCCTTAAGCTTAATGTTGCCATTTATATATCAATATTATGCCTTAACAACTCAGTTGTATATATGGCAAGGCGAAGTTTCGACTGCATTGCGATACGTCGTCCATACAATAATCAGTGGCAACTAAAGCATTTGCTCACAGCTTACTGTCAACAGAATAAAGGAAGCAGGATCGAACTACACCAGGGGCCCGTTGCATAAAAGGTATTACTAATAAATTATTAGTGATTAGTTGATTAGTGTAGCAGTTTGATTGAAAATAGCTAAAGTTGTGGAAGAGCTTGCGGGATATTCTATATGTCGTTTTGTAGCTTTTGAGATGCTCTAACGAACCGTATATCCTAAATTGGTGTAAAATTAAAATCTGGACTAAGCCAAAGGAATAACCTTCAAAAATCGCGTTTTCTCTGATATTTGTGATCAGAACTATTGAGATGGAGAAAATTATAGAAAATTTTGGCCATTTTTGAATTAATCACTTCATTATTTTCAAAATAATGCCGAAAACACCAAAATTTGTTGGTTCAATTAATAGCTTTGCTCATTATTACTGCTGCACTAATCAACTAATCACTAATAATTTATTAGTAATACCTTTTATGCAACGGGCCCCAGGAAGCTGAATTATTTCCAACTTTATTCTTTGAACGAGCTCCGGAATCTATATTTTGCTCAACTGAAAACACTTTCAATTTAAATGGAGTCATTTGCAGCAACAATTTGTAACAAATTAAAATGCATACGAAACGAAACCAAATTTGCTGCAAAATAGTGGAGATGCCCCAAACTTAGCAATTTTCAGCGAAACTTATATTTAAACACGAAACTAACCACATATTTCAGTATAGATGAGCTGAATACGAAGAACACCAACGCTGATAAAGCAAATCAAGTCAGATAAAGCAACCGAATGTTTGTTCCAATCGAAAACACGCAGTCCTGTTTCCATGCTGGCATTTTATATTGGGGAAGGGGCTGGTGGTGTGGGGTCCCCACGTTTCGAAAGCCCCCCTTTTTGGCATGCCCCCATCCACTTATTTGGTGCTCGCACAAAAGTGTAGAAAAATTAAATTTTCGAGGTCAAATTTTCAAAAATGGTCTCCCTTTTAAGCTAACTTATGGACATATAAGCTCATTTTAAGCCTAAAACAGCGATTTTTGTATTTTTACCTTAAAAATGCTAGTTTTTCGCTAAAAGTTTACGTCTATTTATACCCTGGTCTTGTCCCCGACCACTTTTGCACTCCCCCAGTTTTAAAACCCTGAAAACATGATTAGTCAGAAAATTAGTACGAACCGCATTACATACTTTCAACGATTCTTTGATAGTTTCCGTCGAAATCCATAGCCCACTGATTTAGTGAGCACGCTGACATTGCCGCCTTCCGACCCATCGCAAGAATTCAATCTACAAACCTAACGATAAATTTATAGTTGAACTAACATAATTCAAATCAAACACAATCATCTCTAATTAATCATAACTTCCCCGACTGCGTTTTCTGTAAGCCAAAGAATTGGGAGAGGGAAGTGGGGATCTCCCCCAACTTGTGGGGGGCAATAAAATGGACTAAAAATGCTAACAATAATAAAAATACGGTTTTCTAGGTATGCAACAAAACGTAAGCTAAAAAGTGCTCAAAACTCAGGTTCTAGTACCAAAACAGACGATTTTGGACCAAAAATTCAGGTGAAACCGGAAAAATTTAGAAAATTTTGACCAAAAATCTAGAAAATTTGGCAATTTATGAGCACCTTAGGGGGGAGCCCAAAAAGTGGGAGGACCACCCCTCCCCCACTAAAGAAAACCCAGCCCGATTTCATGTTCGCCTAAACAATTGAATAAAATCTATTGTCCAGATAAGATGGTGTTGAATTTGCCAATAAACAGGCCTTTTTAGAATTTCACTACCAAAATTTGTTTGTGAAACTGCATTCGGTTGTCACGGCTGTAGTCAACATTTCAGGTGGCACTCCTGACTCAAGGGCCTGGCTTATTTTTACTGGGGGGGGGGGGGGGGGGGGGGGCCGCCCCCCATTCGGCGACCTCCCCCCCCCATTCGAGGAGCCCCCCCATGAAATGCCCCCCCATAAATTCCGACCTCCCCCCCCATAACCCCAAAAATTGCCAAATTTTACCGTTCTTACCCTAAATTTTCAAAAATTTTTCCGGCTTCGCCGGATTTTTAACGAAATTTTCACTATTTTAGCCTAAAAACTACTTAAAATTATTCATTTTTTAGCGATTTTTACACGAAAAAACCCGCAAAAATTCGAAAATTTTTTCCAAAATATGCCCCCCATTTTGGGTCAGCCCCCCCATGAAGCCCCCCCCCCCATAAATTTTTGGCTAAAAATAAGCCAGAGGGCTGTGTATACGAGGATGAGCACCGGTTCGCTAGACCTTGACAAGGGTAGATTTCTTCAGAGGTTACGGTTGCCTATTCGGATGTTATGCAGTCTGTACTCTCCAAAAGGTTGAAATAAATGTTACACCCGTCTCTACATCACCAGAGGAAGCAAAGTTTTTACAACACATTGCAGTGAGTCTTGACTAAATGCTGGCTCCCTCCAACGGAGTAAAAAGAAATACAGAACTGGACCGATAGAGAAACAGATTCTCTGATTCATGCTTTAACGAACCGACAAACGGAGATTTAACATTTAGTTGTTTACATCGGCTACGATTCTAACTTGCTGAGTGCTACGGTAGACGATGACGGAGAAACGGGAGAACTAAGAAGCGGAGAAACAGACTTTTACAAAAAACTTTACAGCAACTTGTCACCGAATAATTTAGTACAAGAAAGACTGAACAAAACTTTGAGTGCAGAAAAACTAGAAGTTAACCAAAGCTGAACTTGATATATTTTCCGTTACTTACTGGTCCGTCTGTTCGATTCTCCGGTGCTCCGTTCACAGACTAAGTAAGTAGTAGTGTTGTTCGTTGCCCGGTGCGGCCAATGGCCGGACAAGCCTTTGGCCGTTGGTCAACTTAAATTTACTGGTTTTATTCGTGTTGTAAAACTTGATTTATTTGCATTATACGTATATATCGTGAACATTTTCCATTAATTAACTATAAATACTATGTTTCACCTGACGTGTGTGTACCAGTGATGGAACCGGGTCACTTAGGCTTGACCCGGTGACCCGGTTGAGCCCTGACCAGGTTTTTCAGAAAATTCCAAAAGTTACAAAAAATTTTCGATTTTGCCTAAGAACGCTGAATTTTTGGCGTCCATGTTCCATAACCACTTTGAAAAAATAACTATGACATATATACCTACATATGTTTGCTCTATTTTCTAAATTTGTGCAGAAATTAGTTGCAAAACCAATAATTTATCCATCTGCGAAATTTTGCAGGTTCTAATATGAGTATATACTTACTTGTCTCAAATACGGATCCCTTTAAAAGTGAGTAAATTAAAAATTGTTCATTTAACTTGAACGTTTACCTTGGTTGCGAAAATAAACTGCAAACCATATTGTATTAAATAGAGTTATGAAATAATCATGGAACTTATATATAAAGCTAAAACTAAAAAGCTAAACAATAATTTGCCAGAGACTGACAGATTCAAATAACCTCAAGCTGCGAAAGTGCTCAAGACTAAAATGTGCAAAAAACGCAAATTAATATTGTACATCTAACAAAAATTTAACCTAAAATTTTAGTTTGGTAAGCAAAAAATTCTAAAATCTGAGGTAAATTCAGAAAACCGCGTCAAGACCAGGATGAAGCATCAGACCCGGTGAGTCGGTCCAAAAAATGATCCGAACTGACCCGGTGCCCCGATTCCATCGCTGGTGTGTACCGGATCGTGGCTAAATTAAAGATAAGTTTTACATCGTCATTTAGTGATGTTTCAGTCACTGAAACTAGAACTGAAACTATTTTGGAGCGCCGACTGAAACTGAAACAATTTTGGCTTAACGGCTGAAACTGAAACTGAATCTATGCTCAGCCTAGAACTGAAACTGAAACTACGAAAATCTGAAACTGTTTCAGTCCCTGCCTAAACCTACGAATTTTCTGACTACGCTGGTGCTGAAAATGGTCTCAGTTCATGCCCAGAAAAATGAAACCCAATTTCAGTTTCTGCATACAGCTAGCTACTGCCCTGTTAAAGGTTATTGCTGACGTTCCCACAATTGTTTTATTGCGGAGGTTTGCTCGTGCGCCCGTGCACGCCTTCACATTCTTAACACAATCTGCTGTGTACAAGTACCTACATCAAAAAATTGATGTATGTGTCTGGCTTTCTTGTAAAGATTGGCAGTTGTTAAATTCTCTGTTTTTTGGATTTGCAACACTTCTGATTCAGTTTACTTTTGATTCAAAATTTACTCGTTTAACAGCTTGACTTTCCCTTTTTATTTCGCTGGAGGAAACAGAAAGCTAGGGAAGAAAAGAACTGATCTGTGAGTTCAGCTAAACGGATAAAAGGAAATTCGGAGAAACAGACAAACGGACACTCAGAAAATAAGTATGAACCGGGTTATAGAGTATCGGCGATATTAAGGCAGACGCACACCTGTGCATAACTTTCTCAAAACTTAACCGATTTAGTTCAAATTTGGTATGGATGCTTTGAACATATTTTTGATCGATCTGCAACAAAATTTTAAAAATTTAAAAATTTCAACTTTTTAATTTTTCTAAGGGGGGCCAAGGGGAACCAAAAAAATTGTTGTCTCTTCAGATTTCACTGAAAAGTTGCATATATGGGTTTTCTTCTTCTTTCTTTCGTTTATTATCGTGTATTTTTCTGGGTCGGTAAACACGGATCTGAAAACCGCTTTTCTATCCAGCTTTTCGTTAGCTGCAAAAGCATAAGCAAAAGCTATAAGCAAAAGTTGTAAGCTTAAAGTTTTAGCTTTTTTCCCTTGAAACCCCCTTTTCAGTGAAATCGAAGACAAAAATTTTTTGGTTCCCCTTGGTCCCCCCTTAGAAAACGTAAAAATTCAAATTTTGCTGCAGATCGATTAGAAATGTGTTCAAATGCACCCATACCAAATTTGAACTAAATCGGTTAAGTTTTGCGAAAGTTATGCACAGGTGTGCGTCTGCCTTAGTATCGCCAGAGTATCCAACTTTGCTTGTTGGATTGGATCTGGAAGTGATGAAGGGACCTATTCTATTACAGTAATGGACAGAAAAACTAGCTAACAAAATATACAATAAAATTTCAGAGGTTTTAATAATTGCTGCACAGTTTTAAAGATAATGTTCAGATTTTAAATCCTGCTGAATTTTGTTTGAGCTTGTTAGCAGTCGATTTAGTATTATGATCAGAATAAACAGTGTAGAATGTCCGAATACGAAAGTAAACTAATTTTGACAAATAACCGAAACTAAAATTTCGAAATGAAACTGTAACTGAAACTGCGTTTGGACTTTGGACTACGACTGAAACTGAAACAATTTCAGGTCAACGGCTGAAACTGAAACAATTTTAGGTCAACGACTATCATTTTGGAGCGCCGACTGAAACTGAAACTAAAACAATTTTGAGTCAACGACTTAAACTAAAACTGAAAATATTTTTGGGCAAAGACTGAAACTGAAACTGAGAAGAATTTTAGATGTCGATTGAAACTAAAATGGCCTACTGAAACAACACTACGACTATTTCGAAAGTTTTAAATGTGGCGTTTGGAAAGTTTCCGAGCTGTTCAGGACACGATTACACCAGTAAATTAAAATTACACCACAGAAACTTTACGCTGTCTGTTGGCTTTGTAACATTTGAACTACTCAATTAAGATTATTGTCAAAATTTGAAATATATACTGTTTATTATACCTTTTTATTTTCTGAAACAGTATGAAGATAATTGCTTATTATTGCATAAAAGACTTGTCTGCATTTCACCTTAGTACCCTGTCACATTGCTAAATTGGCTTGTACATGCTATTTGCCAAGTGGACGTTATCAAATCCAGAAATTGGAATAAAATTGTGGTGTCACAAGAAAGTTAAACTTATACAACTATACTACATAAACTGAAGATTTGTCACAAAAGACACAAGGTGCATTGGTGGAATATGGAACCGTAACCAATAGGCATGGGCACGGGTCCAAAGATTTGGACCCGTGTACCCGGTACTACCCGAACCCCTATGCCGGGTAATTGCGATACTACAGGGTACCCGGGAACTCGGGTACCCGAGCACTTTCGGGTACCCGAGAAATTTTTAACCCATTTTTCGGATTTGGCCATTTTAAAATTAGCTGTTTTTCAGGGGTCTTAATTCATTGAGCTTAGATTGGATAGATTTGATTTTAATTCCTAAGTTACTTTAAAGGCGTTTTAAAGACTTAAAATGGATTATAGGGACTTTCAATTGTCACGGTTATCAGAAGCTGATGCTGATACAGACGACATTGGTTTCTTTTATAACCGCGTTCAGATCAACAATTTTCTAAGTTTCGTACCACCGTTGTGCTGTCCACGTCCTCCAATCTTTAAATATTAACAATTTTAGAAAGCATTTTGATTATAAGAGCAAATCCCCATGTCAAAATTTGGTAACTTCAACTGCTTGTCTCTGGAAACTGGAACAAGCAACAAAGGAAGCAAACAAGCAAAACCTGCACGAAGTACTAAGTTTTACGTAGTTCCGTTCCGTTACGTTTCTTTTTACGCAATTTCTTAATGAAGCCACGTAAAAATAAAATGTCTTGGATAAAAAACTAAATTCGGTTGTTAAAAATTCTTACCAAAATTTTCACTGGTTAAAAATTTTCTGAGCCAAACGTTTTCTCTGCTTGATCCCAATTAATCCGGTTTTTCCAGTTTTAACTGGATATCGAGTACCCGAAGCAGGATCCGTGCCCACGCCTAGTAGCTAATAACGACTAATCATTAACAGTTCTAGCTTTTCTCTATCGTGAGATATCCAATTTGCTTGTTTTTGCCGAAAACAAATAATCCATCATTTTTTCTGCCACGCAAGCCATAAAATTAAACTAAGGGTATCAATTTGAAGGTCTCGCTAAGGCCAATTATCTTAGGCATGGTAATCTTCAACTGCTATCCCGAAGGCTGTTTTGCAAAAACACGACAAAATGTTTTCCAGTGATTGTGGAGCATTTTGTATGCAAGTTGGAGGGTTGCCACTTAGCATTAGTGTTCCATACAAAAATACCCCGGCATCCCTTTGTAGTTGCCCCGATTACTGCTGGTCTAGCTAAAGTAGTCGTTTGCCAAAGTTGGGAAAAACAGACAAAATCCAGGTTGCGCATACATTTTAGCTAATTCCTCCATAACGACGAGAGATTTCATAATAACTAAAAAAGGGTCCCAGCTAATTACTAGAGGTAACTCCAAGTAATGATGGATGAGTAATAATGGTTCAAAGTTGATGTCTCCAAAAGGAATCACCATACCACCTTAAAAGAAAATAGACGATATCCGGATATTTTGCTAAAAAAGAACATTTGTTGCTCCTTACTGGTCATTGAGTGTTGAGATTTGACTCGATTCTTACACGAAGATGAAAAATTGTACCAGCACCATTTCTGTGCTATGTCCATGTGATCAAACCTTATCCTTATCCGGAAAGGAACAGTGACAGTTACACGAACGAAAAACCATTAAAATAATCCAGATGAAAAATTGTACCAGCACCATTTCTGTGCTATGTCCATGTGATCAAACCTTATCCTTATCCGGAAAGGAACAGTGACAGTTACACGAACGAAAAACCATTAAAATAATCCAGACACAGAACTATCGTTTAATAGGCTGCACAACTTCACATCTAAATCATACAGAGCTTCTATATACTGCAAAGCAAAAACATTAATTTTCAATATCAACTTCTTTCTGTGCTAAAGCGTAGACATTTGCAGCAAAATACGCACAATATGTAAGTAGCTACGCAGCATAAAATACAAGAACCAATGACATTGCACCAGACTTAGCAAGTAGTCAGAGTCACCCACAAACATAACATAATACGAAGAACACTTAAGTGCGTAAAGCAAAACATAGGACTAGCAAAAAGATATAAAGTATAAAAAGTACTTAAATTTTTAAAGACAGACGAAGGAAACAATGAAAACAATAAAACAATACAATAACTATAATACAGATTTCCACCATTTAACCACAAGTATATGCACTGACTATACAAAATTATAAATCACAATAAGACAAGATAAAAATAGGATACAATGGTACAAATCAGTTACTTTTTGCATAGAGCGTCCAGCTCTTGATTAACAATTATAAGAAGTCAGGATGTGCACTAAAACTAAAAAATCAAACAAATAAATACCTGAACAATGCAAGAAAAAGTAAAGCACGATACGACAATTTTATGTAAACACATACATATACTTATAAACCTGCAAGATCCATCCATTATTACACCTGTAACTACAGAAACGCTAAGCAAACAAATGATGTAAAGACTTAAATTATTTAGGTTTAACTAACACAAACAATACTGCAGATCTTACTATTTTTATTACGATCAAATGCAATACATATTAATTGAAAATTTTGAAACAAGTGCGTAGTTTTTAGGAAATCAATATATATATATATATATATATATATATATATATAGATACCTACACTTCAGTAAGAGTAAAACCTAGCCCCACACATGTAAACAAAAACAAACAAAAAAGGAATCTTTAATATGGCACAATAACAGTTATATTTATACTATAAAGAGATAGTGATGCCGTAACAAAATTGATCTTTTCAAGATAACCCCCCAGGCCCAGATTCCGCAAAACTTCACCAAATGAGCTGAAATTACGTATGGGAACGTTTTCGACCACGCTGAGTTCAAATATCGCAAAATTTTCGATTTCGTGAAATTAAACTTTTTTCGATTCGTAAAGGGAGACCAAGGGGAACCGAAAACTTTTTTGTCTTCGATTTTGCTGAAAACTTCGATTCAGCTTTTCGTTAGCTCTGATTAAGCTAAAGTTTTAAGCTTGCGATGTAAGCTTATACTGAGCTAACGAAAAGCTGAATAGAAAAACTGACTTCAGATTCGTGTTCTGCTACCCCAGAAACCCCTGAATACAACTTTTCCTTGGTCCCCCCTTACGAATTGAAAACAAATCGAATTTCGCGAAATGGAAAAATTTTGCGATATTTGAACTCAGTGTGGTCGAAAACATACCCATGCCAAATTTCAGCCATTTGATCAAGTTTAGTGGAATCTGGGCCTGGGGCTTTCCTGAGAAGATCCACAAAATGTTGATGGTGATCTTGATGACCATAATATTACTTAAAGTGCATCCATCAGAAAAGTGTAGCTTAGGGATCGGCTACTTTCTTTTTCTTTCTCATTTAAACTTGCCACTAAAATGCAAACAGTTGTCCGTAAACTTTAGAAACTAGACCGCCTATTTACTAAACTATTTTTTATATTTTCATGGTCTATATCCCTTCAAAAATTCTACAGCTCAGGTTAAGCCCGGTTCATACCTTTGTCCGTTTGTCCGTTTCTGGTTGTCCGTTTGTCCGCTCACATATATACTGGTTCATACCTTTCCGTTTTTCCGTTTATCCGCTTGAGTTGTTGATTCATAGTTTTCCGTTAGTGCGTCTGTCTGGTTGTCTGTTTGTCCATAAGGGATGTCCGTTTAGACTTCAACACTGCTCTACTTTTCCGATTGTCCGTAAGCAACAAGTATGAATCGGCTGAGAAAAGCAAATCAGACAAACGGACAAACGAAAACGGACAAACAGACAAACCAACGGAAAGCTAGGTATGAACTGATCTGTGAGTTCAGCAAAACGGACAAACGGACAAACGGAAATTCGGACAAACAGACAAACGGAAAATAGGTATGAACCGGGCTTTACTGTTTCGTAACAATTTGGATAGTTTCCCCACAAATGTTTGCACTATTTTTAGCTAAGACTTCTTATCAGACAGCACAAACATACCAGCCATACCGATAAAAATTAGCATAGGGTATGAGTATGTGTTCTTTCAACAAACAAGCTATATACATTATAATGAAGGCATAGGGTATAAAGGTACACGTACGTATATACAATATATAGCCTTCTATTACAATTCCAGGCAAGTTTGTTCTGCCAAGCCAAGACAAGCAAGCAAGGTAAAAGTTTGGTGCAGGCACCATATTATGGGGTTCTACAAAAAACAAGGTATCTGTTGTAAGCAGTTCGCAACATATTAATACGTATATATACTTGTGCTGTGCTAAAGGAATATAAACTTGCCAGTTCAAACTATAACCGTATCAAGCAAACGAAACAAAAAGCAACGGAAACAAAATGATAAACCTTAAATTTCAACTTTAAAAACCTGGGTAGATGCAGTGTCAATATTAAAAACTCTACAGGTAAAACAGTAACCACAAATAATACTGAGGTCAAGCATAAACATCTTAACGAACTTCTACACAACAAGTATATATTAAGCATGACAGTGAACGGTATAAACAAAAATATAACAGAACGACTTTGGACATTCAAACACACTCAAAGGAACTCAGACACAATAGCAATAAAGCAGACATGACTAAAATTTAAAAAATCCAGATGACTAGAATTCCAATTAAAACTACTGATTACGTGCAAACTAAGCTACAGCAAGGTACACGATAGGCACAATTATACATTTGTGAACATATACAAAAAGCGCGTATGGGGTGAATGGGGATACGACGGTAGCACTATCATCATCAAAACAATTCTGATTAACACAACCGTCAAAATGTACTTATACTCAGGTATAAATAGGATGGCTCCCGTTCCGTTCCACCCTCCTTTTTTTACATCTTTCAATGCCAGTTCAGAAAAAGTACTTTTCAAGCTAAGAAAGCACAGGCTTTTACTACTATTTTTTCTATATATACGTAAAAATACTAGCACATGTGAATTATCGGAGCACAACTAAATACTAATATGCGTACTAGTCAATCAAATTCTACGTAACAGTAAATTAATAGAAATTGAACTTCTACACACACGTTTAGAAATTGAACATGTACACACAACGTTTAGAAATAAAAGGCAAGTCAGAAAAGAATGAAAAATGGAATTTAGTGTAAGGGCAAGCCATGGCCACTAAATCATTGGTCTAATAACTGTTGCAACTCGAAGGACTAAACTATTTCAAAGATTTTTACATATAAAGCATTAACAAAACTTTGTATTCTGCCAGAATTCCAATTTAAAAAATTTGCAATAACGAGTAGTTCAAGGTACTACAACAGACTACGGAGTGTCCCAAATTTCTTGCACGGGTTTCATTATTTGCATTGAAAAAACATGGAGTAGAGCTGCACGTGGTCCGATAAATATATACGTACTTCTAGTTGCTCGCTCCCAGTACTTCGCCACACACCGGAGCACCTATCTGAGCCACCCACTTTTAGGTTTGTCCCGCTTTTCTTTTTAATCTGCAAAAAGCAGAGGGCTGAACAGGTTCCTATGGCCAGTTTCATAAAAAACCGTCTCGAGTTCTCGAGTAGTCTGTTTTCAGTGACAACAACCTCTTCTGTATTAAAAATTATACGGAAAATTTTATGGTGTATTATATTTATTATAATTATAATTATATTTATTCAGTCAATTATACAAGTTATTGAAGCAGGAAGAAAAATTCACAATTTTAGATTTTCAAAAATTTCTCGAGTAGGTCTCAAGTTGGCGAAATTTTCTCGGGTCGAAATCGACCAGAGAACTTCTTCAGCGTTATTTTCAATGCGACTTGCGGATCTCAAAAACTTTCAGCGCAGTTTAGCCACTAGACTCGAGAACTCGAGAACATTTTTATGAAAATGGGCCCTGGACGCTGTTCGAAGCCAGGCTTTTTTGGCCAGGCACATGGACTTGGTTAAAACGAGATCAATATCACAAACGAGATCAATATTTTGGATTAGAAAGCTTAGAGGCCCCCGCATTAGGCTATTCGTCTGTGTAGAGTTTAGACCACATTAGTTCACGTTCAATTTTCGGGTCATACCTCCCAAGTGAGGGTGGTCCTCCAGAATTCAGTACTGGGAAAAATCCAGGTAAGTATATCAATTAACAGTAAACACGACTTTTCAAAGGCTTCACCATCACAGAGACTTGACTAGCATACGTTCAACCAATAACAATATTCCCTAACGGCCTAGCAACTCAATCTCATCCTCACTATTGAAGTCATCATTCAGCAGCCCAACCCCCTCTCCAGACTTCCCAGAACGATGGCCTGGAGACGAAGACGAGACCATTAGCGTTGACTCCTCATCCCCATGAACAGTCAACGGTCTATAGAAGGGCGGACCAGCATTTCCCTTAGAATTGCTGACAGCACGACGGCGACACTGGCGATAACGACAGGCGACGGCAAACCAGATCAGCATCATTACAATGGCAGCCAGAAACATATCTGCGGCAAACACCACCGTTACAATCATCATTTGCACATGATTTTCTTGATCCCATTCAGAGAATCCATGCGGAGGATATAAGATAAATCCTACCTTAAACAAAAATTTTGAAATCAACAGAACTGAAAATAGAAAAACAAAAAGCAACAGAAAAACAAATATATAAAAGCCAGATACGGTTGGAAAGGCAGGTAGGCAGTAAATATGTTGCAAAGGCTACTCTTGGTAATTTAGCCCTATCAGAGCCCCTTTACTCATATAATTGGTTAAATAAAAGCTAATTAACGCTATTATTAGATCGATAATTTATCAAAGTAGTGATTACTTAGACAGGCCTAGTAACAGAATACACTCTTAATAAATAGTATATATCGAATTCGATTAGATTCAAATTGCTTATTCACGAGAGCTGATATTAAGCTGAGGTTCTAAAAGAATTTTAAAACAAACCCACACTGATTATATACACCAAAAGAAGTACGTATATACCTTGAACAAGAATACCAAAACGATACGTATGTGACATAACCAAGCTCATCCCCGGATACACAGCCCTTGAGCCAGGAGTAGTGCCACCTCAATGATGACGATGACTACAACCGTGGAAGAGGGCCCAGCTCCTCAAGGCAGATACCCTAAATGGTAGGCATGGGCACGGGTAGTCGGGTACCCGACGGGTACCCGGGTACCCGAAAATTTCGGGTACCCGGGTCCTACTTCGGGTACCCGATATCCAGTTAAAACCGGAAAAAACGGATAAAACCGGATTAATCTGGATCAAGCAAAGAGAAATTTTTTGGCTCAGAAAATTTTTAACCACCGAAACTTTTTGGCTAAGAAAATTTATTACCACCAATGATTTTTTCAGTTTATTATAAAATTTAATATATATTATAAAAAGATACTACAACAGAAAAACGAAGTACTGGGAAGAGGAATTAGTCCTGGTATTTTTCAAACATTTTATAATTTTCTATTTTTAGATTTGTTTTTAAAATATTAAATTAACCTTACTCTAATAATTTTTTCTTTCTTTAAATTCCTGTTAGAGCAATATGCGGAAATCGATGAAATAATTAAAACTTAAAATTCACAAGATACAAACAAAACTGTTCGCATCAAATTAGTGACTTTTGCCACAGCTCTGCGTTGTTCACTAAACTGGGCCTGCCCTAAACTGTAAGTAAAACAATACTACATAATTACCATTAGATGTTGTCAATGGTGACTGAAATGATCTTGAAAGTTTAGTGATGCTAATTTAATGCCACATGGTCAATTCCAACGTTGAAAAAGTTTCTTCACTAATTCCCAACGCTCATTAAGTTTCAATTTTAGTCAACTTTAGCTGTTTCTAAGCTGAATTCTGAACTCAGAGAACGCTCCCAGATTGTTTGAACATTCATTTAACCAAATCTTGAGCATACAAGCTTTTGGATGATTCCTTGGTACTGTATGCGCACGCCTTTAGTGACTGAGAAAGTTGAGGGAGATGGTTACTTCGTCTTTCTTCGGATACAGTGGAATCGTAATGAGATAAATGAATTTATTTCAAGGAATATTTAATAAATGTCTTGTAAACGTTTAATAAAAGTTCTAAAGGACTTGCACCTCTCATCAATTTATTGAGTGAGTGAGTTCAAAATTTCACATTTGTTGTCAGTAAAGTCTAGTCTAGTCTAGTCAAAAAAATTTAGTTTTTTAGACAAGAAATTTTATTTTTACGTGGTGTCATTAAGAAGTTACGTAAAAGGAAACGAAAAGGAACTACGTAAAACTTACTACTTCGTGCAGATTTCGCTTGTTTGCTGCCTTTTGTGCTGTTCCAATTTCCAGAGACAAGCAGTTGAAGTTAGCTAAATTTTGTCATGGGGATTTGCTCTTATAATCCAAATGCTTTCTAAAATTTGTTAACATTTAAAGGTTAGAGGAAGCGGACAGAGCAACGGTGGTACGAAACTCAGAAATTTGCTGATCTGAGCGCGGTTATAAAATAAAAACCAATGTTGTCTGTATCAGCATCAGCTTCTGATACCGTGACAATTAATTGAAAGTCCCTATAATCCATTTTAAGTCTTCAAAACTCCTTTGAAATAACTTACGAATAAAAATCTAATTCAATCTAAGCTCAATGTGAATAAAGACCCCTGGAAAAAGCTAAATTTCAAAATGGTCAAATCCGAAAAATGGGTAAAAAATTTCTCGGGTACCCGAGTAGTGTTGCAATTACTCGACATAGGGCTTCGGGTAGTGCCGGGTACCCGGGACCAAATTTTTGGACCCGTGTCCATACCTAGTGTCTGCCCCAAGCTCAGCGAAGGGTCTACCCTGAAAAATTCAAAAATTTTAAGGGAGGTCTGCCCTGAAATTACCAAACATTGCGAATTTATAATATTTTTACCAGAAATTAGTAAAACACGACAATTTTCAGTGATTTTTCAGAATTTTTTGGAAAAAATTGCTAAAATTTGCTAAAAATGTTTTAGCAGACATGTGCAGGAGGGTAAGCTTGGAAGGGGGTGAAATGTTTAAAGTTGACGTCACCAAAGGGAATCACCACCAGATGGAGAAATCTTTTTGTGCGTTGGTATTTGAAATGCTGAACTTTGGAGTTGGCCAAACTATAGACAGTCGATGTTTTGATTTTTTCCAACATTGATTTTCTAATATTGCAGAGTCGGTCAAAAATTTCTTTTATACCATGATAAGGAGAACATATTTTCCATCCTGCCAAAAGTAATGTGAATCCATTGGGAAGCTTCTGAGAAATCGATGTTCAAAACAGAATAATCGCAGTTCTAAGAGAATGGTTTTCAACCTCTAACCTCTGGCTTAAGGGGGGGGGGGTCACTTTTGGTCAAAATCGATGGTCACGGATTTCGCTCATTTTCGGCTCACATAATATGCCCCCATATGTTTTCAAAAATAACTTAGAATATTAGCGTTCGAAATCAAACTGTGACAGAGTTATTCAGGTTCAAATCCGGAAAACTTGACAATTCCGGTGATGAGCCCTGCAAGGTGAGGTGGAGACCAAACGCGACCGAAAATAGGGTTAACCGTTACACCAAATTAAAGCCTTTATAAAGGTAATATTTAAGTGCAGATGTGGCTCAAGGCCAGCTATCCAGGCGTTCATAATGCATT